>VXBX01008453.1:402831-413722 GCA_013400415.1 Scytalopus superciliaris | reverse complement strand
AAAAAAGAAAAAATATTAAAAAAATAAAATAAAATAATAAAATCCATTTTCCATTCGCCTGAAACTTATAAAATTTTATGTGGTGAAAAATGACAGTTTACTCCCAGAAGGAAACTGCCCAGAGAGGCTGCTTTATTGGCATGGTGGGACCAAGAAAGAGGCCTGGGCTTGTGTCTGTAGTGAGTAAATGCTGGAAGATGGCACAGAGGAGCAAGACAAAGCTGTGCCAGCCTGGCCAGCCCAGGCCTGCTGGGAAGGAGCTGCCCAGGGGCACCCAGGGGTGCTGGTGCTCTCAGTCTGGGAAGGGTTATCCAAGGATCTGAAACCCAGGGATGAAATCCTGTCCAGCTCCAAGAAAGCCAATGGTCTTCCTAAAACCCAACACTGCACATGCTCTGAAAATCCCAGGAAGAGCAGGTGCAATGGATGGAACTGGGATGCCACAGGGATGCTCTTCCTCCTCACGCACCATTAAGTCCCAGACATAGATAAGACACCATGAAAATCCCAAATAAAGTGTGAAAGTATTTGAATTCCCTACAAAAATTAGTATTTTCAGGTTTCTGAAATGAATACGGTTTTTCCCATCTCTGGAAGGATTCAAGGCCAGGTGGGATGGAGCTTGGAGGCTCCATGGCAGGGGCTGGAAAAAGATGAACATTAAGTTTCTTCCCACTCCAAACCATTCCATAATTCTAGAGAAATACATACAAAATGTCATAATTATGTAATTGCTTTTGCTTTCTAAGTAAAAGATGCCCTCAGAATTATTGAGAAGAAGATGCTCTTTCTTTATGGGTTTTCTTCCCTGGAATATTAAAAAGTCATCTCATCTTCTGAAAATACAGGATGAAGAAATATGTTAAAAATTTCCCAATAGTCAGCCACAAAAACACAGACTATTACCAGCTAAAAAACAACATTATTCCCCCTGCGTGTTAGAATTTGACACTTCTGGGTACTGGCAGCATTTTTCAAAAGAAAATTAAAAAATAGCTGCGTCTAAGTGAAAAAAAAGAAAAAGAGCTCTTTGCTTTTCCTTTTCCATTTGCAAAGGGGAAAAAACAAAAAACTCATTATATATTCTTTTTCTTTTTTTTTTTTAACATGGGAAATGTTAAAAAGTCATCTAATCTCCCAAAACTAGCACTAATTAATGAGCAAACACGGGAGCTGAGGAGAGAAATAAACCCAGAGCCTGGGCTTTCTGGGGCACGATTCAAGGCTGGGACATGTCAAAGCCATAAAGGCATTTTCTTGAATCTGTGGAGTTGGTAATTAGCGACTTGAGAGGAAATTTGGGCAGCCCCAAACACGAGCTGCCTTTTTTTTCGTTTGAAATCCTTCAGCAGGAGGGTTTTCTGGGGGCTGGGGATGTGTTAAACTGCACCCCACCGTGCGGAGCCCCACCACAATCTGCCTCTGTGGGCTGCCCGAAATGCCCCCTCGCTCCTCCACCAGAGCTTCTCACCCTTCTCCTTCTCCTCCGTCTTTTTTAGGGTTTTAAAGGAGATTTTGCAGCCCACGGAGCCTCCGGCGTTTCTGAATGCCAACTTTGTGCCTGGGAGATTAACTCTTGGCATGACAGCACGCTCCCCGAGACAAGCACGCCTCAGTCAGGGGGAGTCTGGGCTCTCCTCGTGGCCACACACCAGAAACCTTCCTGAGGCTGACACCCTCAGAGCCATCACCTGGCTTCACATTTAGTCCTGCTCTACCTTTAGTCACCTGTGTGGCCTGGGGGTCTCCTGGGGGTGTGCTGAGCTCTGTGACAAGCTGGTTCTCCTGTCCCCTTGATGAGGGGACACGTGTGGAGCAACAGATTGCTCAGCACCAACCTCTGCAAGGTGTTTCAGACACCCTTTTACCATGAAGTGCTTTGCAAACACAGACCAATGTCCTCAGAGAGCCTCTGCAGCTCGTGGGGAAGTCACAGAAGCCTCGTGGTGCCTCCCAACAACCGAACTGCAGAAAACAGGCATGTTCTGCACCAGCTGGAGCTCCAAACACGCTCATGGCATCATCCCTCGGGATATTTCTTGCTGTGGTTTCCCAGAGCAGGTTATAGTGTGAGGAATTGCACCCAGGTCATTGTTTGCCAGGACAGGATGGAGTCTCCCAGCTGGGCAAAGACAGGGAAAGTTGTTCCCAGTAGCTGTCCAGTGAAAGTTTGGAGGCAGAAGGAGCCCAGGACAACGTCTACACCATGGACTGAATTGACCGACTGTGGCTCAGCTGAAGGAGTTATTATTTTCCTGTCTGGTAATAAATAGAATAATGGACAAAAAGCCCAATTCCCTGCATGGAGTCTGAGTAAATGACCTGGTGCCACGGTTCACTGCAGGATTTGTGGTTTGGGACCTTCTTCCAAGCTGTGAATCAACTCACCAAACAGACCCGGGGCCACTCGTGTGGCCGTGAGGACTCCTGGGCGTCCCTGGTTTCTCCCTGGTACAAACCACCCTTCAGTCTCCTGGTGCCCGTGGGGTGGTCGCTACACCAGGGTGGTCACCACCTCGACCTCCTTCGTGTGCTCCACGCTGGGAATGTCACGCCAGGCAGGAGCTCTCAGGCTGCGAGACAGGAATCATCCCCTTCCAGAGGTGCTTGGCTTTGGTTTGAAACTTGCTTTGTCTGGTCTCAGTGATCAGCTTCATTCTATTTAGTTATTCCACTGAGCTCTAAACGCCCAATATCTGTGCATACTAAATGAGATTGCCAGGCTAATGAACTCCTGAAAATTAATTGAATGCTGTAGATATTACCAAATCTCTCTCTGCAGAAATCGGATCAAATTAAGATTGAGACACATCATGAACTCAGTCAGAAAATCTGCCCCTTCTCGCTACCCACTATAGGTTTTTCCATTAGAGGTTACACAGGTTTTAAAATAATCTGCTTCATCATTGATGAGAAAATTGAATTATTTTAATCCATGTATTATTTTTGATCTATTTTTTTAAGGTTTTGACAAGCAGTTAAACCACCCTGCTAATCCCTAATCCCTGGATAATCATCACCAATTTGGCCTCAGAGAATTACAGGAGGAGCCAGGAATAAAGCAGAGTGTGCACATCAGAGAATTCCTATTTATATTTTATTTTCTAATTATTTATTATTGTTTTTGCTGGTGTTGTTATCAGCATTATTATTATCATGACTGTTGTTAAAGTAGTAGTAATGATGATGATGATGATGATGATGATAATAAGAGTGCCTCTCTGGCACATCTCACAAAATCCTCTTCCCCATCTGCTCTGCACAGAAACTGTCAGGAAAGAGGCAAAGTCAATCACCCAAAGCAGAACAATGTTGAGGGCAAGTTTAATAAAACAAAAATAATTCTTCCTTTAAAAAATCCCCTTGTTTGCCACACATTTTAAAGCACAGAAGGTATTCCACAACTCCCAACCGCCGGGCGAGCCTGGAATACTGTGTGCCTTTATTCCCACTTTAATAGTTATAATTAGAACCTTTCCTATACAGTCCCTATATCTACGTGTAATTCTCAAAAAATCCCTCCTGTCTTGCCCACTAAACTGATTCATTGTTACCCGGGCTGGAGTCAAACAATTCAAGTGAGAACTGGAGACCGTGGGGTTTGAAGAGGTTTCTTGGATTTGGTTGGGGTGTTTTTACAGAGAAAAACTCCAACGTGAAATGTTCTCTCTGCATCAACCCCTCCCTTGCAGCGTTGCTGTTCACACTGTAGGGAAAAAAGCAGAGAAAGGGACAGCAAAACAAAGCAAAATCAGACCTATTTGGGGGGGTGGGGAGGGATTGGGGGAAGGAATTCTGCCCAATTAGCAGAAAAAAGGTAGAGATTAGGTCAATTCTGGGCAAATGTAGGAGGTTTAGGCTGTTAAATAAGTTAATTGTGGCAGAGTCTGTCACCGTGACAGAAGCAGAGCTCTTGCCTCACCCCAAGCACTGAGGTAAAACCAGGTTGGGTGCAGTTCTGCACTGTGCAATAATCTAAGGGGAAAAAAAAAAGAAAACACACATTTTGCTGTGATTTAGAGACAATTTTTCAAAATCCATTGGATTTTTTTTTTCCTTTATTTCACCCCTTTTTTTCCCTCCCCCAACCAAACCCCAACACACTCCTTACTCTGGATTTATGGGTCAGAAACCCTCAAACCTGTCCTGATGGATTAAGCAGAGACAAGTTGTATCGAGTAAATTAAAAATGAAATAGTTACAGCTGTTGGAACAGACTCAGGGCCAGAGGAGGTAAAAGACTTTCTACCTTCGAGGGGCCTGGAAATAATCTGGGAATCACCAACTGCATAAATAAAGACACCTTGAGTGTCCTGAAGGGTGCAGAGAGAATCCAACACCTTTTCGGTTGAGTGTGGATGTCCCGTCCCATTCCTTGAGTGTCCAAGGCCAGGTTGGATGGGGCTTGGAGCAACCTGGTCCAGTGAGAGGTGTCCCTGCCCATGGCAGGGGGTGGAATGAGATGGGCTTTAAGGTCCCTCTCAACCCAGACATTCCAGGATTCCCTGCTGGGGTTGGTTTAGGTGAAGACCCAAATTCTCTGCTTTGCTCGGCCACATCCTCCTCTCTTTTGGCAAACTGCTGTTTGTCCTTTCCCTCCCCAGCTCTCTGCTTGTTGTATCCTGTTTCCAGCCTGACTGTGCTGTCTCTAATTCTGTACTTCCCCTTCTGTGAATTCAAAAGTTGTACAAAATGACCCTTTTAAGGCAAATAAAAGCACTCCAGAGCACTTCACTGCCCTGGGAAGCTGCTGAGCCTTCCCAGGGAAGATGTTTGGGCCAGTCACAGTTAATGGAGCAGCAAAGACAGGGATGGCTGGGAATAGCACATGGAGGAATTTTTCATCCCAGCTCATCTTTGAACAGTGCCCATGAGGTGTCTCTGCCATGTACACAGTGAGGATCCACTCTCTGCTGCCAGCACCAAGTTCTGCCTCTGAATTATTGCCTCCAAGCCACGTGTAGGGTGGGATTTGTCTCTGCAGCTGAGTGTGGTCCGTGATGCAACATTCCCTTAATCCAGCGGCGTCTGGCGGAGGAAGAGGAGGAGGACACACCTCCAGCTGCAGAATCCGTGCAACTTCACATGTCTCAGCTATAAACCTTTCAATAGGTGGAAGTAAATCCTTCAGCCTCCTCCCAAAGCTGAGCTCTGCAGCTGCAGATGTTGGGCAGGCAGAGAATCAGCCAAGAGAAGTGACTATGGGCAGTGGGGGCAGATAGTGCTGGAATGCTACACAAGCTCCCACAGGGCTCCAGAGGAGGGCAATTCCCTGGCTGCTCATTCCCTGCTGGAGAGCTCCTGCCAGAAGCTGGAGCCATCCTTTCTGGGCTGCTGGGAAGGAGGGGCATGAAGCAGAATTATGGAGAAGGTGTTTCTGGAGGGGGTTTGCAGAGCTGAGCTTGTGGGACACAGGGCTGCCCGTGTGTCCTGGGGAGCTGCAAGCAGGAATGATGCCCTTCTCTGTTTTGTTTCCCATGTCACACACTCCTCTCATGTCCATAAAGGGAAAGGAAAAGGAAAAGGAAAAGGAAAAGGAAAAGGAAAAGGAAAAGGAAAAGGAAAAGGAAAAGGAAAAGGAAAAGGAAAAGGAAAAGGAAAAGGAAAAGGAAAAGGAAAAGGAAAATTCCTCATCCAGCACCCCTGTTCAGACTGGCCCAGCACAGCCCAGGCTGCACAATCTCCTGGGGTTTTGGAGCAGGACCTGGCGATGCCACAGACACACACACCCACCCCCCCGCATCCCCAGCCAGACGAGAACATTCATTTCACACCACAAACAGATTCTTTTCCCCCTCCAATACTTTCTTTTATCGGGTTTCAATACAATAAACAAAGGGGACAATATTATTCCCTGGCAAAGGCTCCAGCCAATGCACAAACAGTTTTCAGTACCAGCACACAGAGGGCCTTTTGCAGCATACACTGGCCAAGCTGACCCATATCAGTCCTAATGGCCCAGGGAGATCCACATTCAGACCTTTCACCTTGAAGAAAAAGCTGCAATTCATGCTCTGCTCCTTCTCCCCCCAACCCTCATTTTCCTTTGATTGCTTGCACAGTAAAACGGAGCACCTTGGTGGTATCAAAGGACACCTTTCTATTATTGATGTACAGCAAGGCTCCAACAAAGCTCTGATTAATTATAAATACAGCCATATTTCATCTATTTGATAAGCTTATTAAATAACTCCAGCTAGTGTTAATGTAATGATGATTGTCATAAAATCACAGAATCAGTAAGGCTGGAAAAGGCCTCCAAGCTCATGGAGTCCCCTCTAACCCAAGTTCTGTAGCACCACAAAGCAGACAATTTATTTTTATTTCTTCAGCATTAGTTTTGTGTGTTCCTTTGTGGAGCTGGAAAGATCCTGCAGTTGCTGAAGAGAGTCTCTGCACAAGTGTTTTATGGAACTGGAGATTTTAGGCAACCCCAAAGTATGAAATCCTGCCAGTTTTCATGGCAATGACAAAGTGGAGTCCCCATCCCAGCAGGGCACCCAAGGGGTATCACTGGGAGAGCACACTCAGGGAGGGAAGAGCAAGAAGTGCTGTCACTAATAACCAACAAAACACAGAATAAAAAGCAAATCTGACACAAAACACATCTGAGTCACTCCACCAGGCAAACCTCTCCGCCCAGAACAAGCCAAGATTAATTCCTGGCCAAAATCCCTGCACTAGCACCAAGCACCGCTTGATGAAGTGATTTTTCCTGACATCATGATGCGAGTCACTGTCAGAGGAAGGGCTGCAGCGGGGCCTGGGAACGCTGGAGCCCTTCGATGAGCCAACCCACCGCAGGGCTGGTACCTGCACTCAGCTCCCCGCTGGAAAAACACGCCATTTTCCAAAGGTAAGGGAGTCTTGGGTTACTAGGAACACAAATCATTATGAGTAAAACTGCATTCCCGTTTTATTGTATTTGTTTTATTTATAATTTTATTACTTATTCCACATTTTCCATATTTTCCATGTGTTTCACGTCATTCTCGTCCGTTCAGGCCTTTACATGGAAACTTGGGCTCCTCTCCACGGCCTAACGTGTTGAAGGTTTTATAAACAGCCTTGTTTCGTTGTTTGCTCAGCATGTTCCACCCCGAGAGTGTTTGCCTGGTACAGTCTCAGTGTTCTCTCACCTGGGGAACAGCACGAGGCGAGCAGGGAAGAAAAGAGGCTCCGAATGTGATAAGTTGTTGAAAATAAAAACCATCAAATTGTTCAACTGGAGTCTTAACAAAAACAGTATGAGACTCCTCTGGTCTGGGTTGTGGTTTTGATCATGTCAGGGGTTTAAGTTGTCAGAGATGGAGATTTTTCCATGCACTGCAGTCAATGTGTTGCACGTGCACACCCAGATTTGCCACCCAACCAAAACCAGAGTTTACTGAATGCAGAGCAATTCCTGCCGGTGCTGCCAGGCTCCTTCCCTGCTCCACGCCTCTGGAAGGCAATACCCTGCATCTGAATGTACAGATCATTCCCTGGATGCACAGACATCTCCTACACAAGCATTTTCCTCCTCGCTCACATCCGACCCCAATCTGTGAGCGGGTGGGGCGCGCTCAGCTTTCGGCTGCGCCTCCTCCGAGGGTTTGTGTCGGCAGGAACGTGGGGTCAGGCTGCAAACAGCCTCAGAAAATCTGGTGCAGCAGCTCAGTGCTCGTGACAGAGCCTGCTCGAGCTCGGCCTCGAGGGACTAACAGTTGTCACTCAGCTCTCGAGCACACTGACACCAGCTCAGCTTGTTCTCATCAGTCTTGCACCCTCCGTGACGCCCTCCTCGATTCCCGAGCGGGTTCATTCTCATTCAGTGCAATCCCACCAGCAGGGCCACACATGAACCTCAATAATCTCACAAGAGGATGCTCAATTCCTGCAAAAAACCCTCAACAAGTTCGCTCTCTGTTAAAAAAGCGCCTTTTCAGTCTCCAGAGCTCAGACAATGCAGGGTTTGCTGGCAGGGGAGGGATGGGGAGATTGGATTAAAACATCTGGCGAGGTAATTAGATTCACTAAAAAGTTTACACTCCAAACTGCCCCCACATAATTGATGGCACTGTTGTGATGTGTCACTTCCAGTTACAGGCTCGGCCGCTGCTCTCTCCTCACTGTGCCCTGGGCTCACCTTCAGGCCTGACCTGCCACCGTCCCCCATTAAACCTGCAATTATGGGGTGACTCTTAATAGCAAGGTCTTGCCTGAGAGTGGGGGAAAACGTTCCTGTAGCTCACATGCGACAATTAAAGATAATTTAAAATGTAAGTAATTGCATGGGGTTTCTGGAAACTACTGTAGAGGTCTTGTCCCAGGCAGCTGACAGGAGTGGGGATGGGGGTATTTTGACAAGTTTCGTGCAGATTTCCATTAAATGCCAACGAGCAGCTCTATTTTCTTTGGAGTCATTGGTCAGGAAATGGAGATTGTGAAAGGTCAGGCCTGGATGATTCGGGCAGCGATGGAGGTGTTATTCAAGTTCTGCTCCGTGGGGATCCAGTTCCAATAGAAATCCTTCAGTTGTTTGATTCTTGTGTTCTCTCTGAGCAGCAGACAGGTAGGGAGTGATCCACAGGGAGGAGCTTCTGTTGAGTTACTGTCACTCCTGCAGAGGTGCCAGGCAAGGTGACACTCACAAAATCTTAGAATCTGAGAATATGCTGAGCTGGAAGGGACCCACAAGGATCATCGAGCCCAGCTGTCCATGTGCTCTCTGGAACCATCCAGAAACCTGGTGAGTCTGAGCTGAGAGACCTGGAAACACCAGAATGGTCGGTTGGATCTCCAGCCCAGCCCGAGCATTGCACTAAAACCACTCAGTTTGCAAAACCAGACTTGAAACTGCAGCTCCTCTGAGGCTTCCGCAGGGTCAGCGAAGTGTGAACGTCGCGCAGAACGTGCCCAGGGACTCTCAGAGGTTCAGCAGCCCCCGAGAGAGTTTTGTATCACAAAACCAGACTGTGGGATGGGTTTGGATTGTGCCACATGGTCCCAGAGATAACAAGCCATCTGTGAGCACCGAGTCACACATGGCCTTTCCTCTCTCCGTTTTGTCTCCACCACTTTACTCCCCAGTCCTCTCCAATCTGACCTACATTTGAGTAACCCCACGAACCCCAGCAAGGCTCAGAGCAGAGCTAAATATGCAATTAGTTACCTCATGCTAATGAAGAGCAAGTCCATCTACATCAGAGGGAAACCAGACGTGTGAGAATGGGCTGATCCATACGATGGAAAAGGACCCATAAGGAATATAATCACCTTCTGCCACATTTGACTGATTTAGGCTCCTCTCTCAGTGGGGCTTCTGCGCCTAAATCATTTGGAGTTGGGTTTCAAAAGATGTTTGTTATCACAATATCCAGAAAGAAAACTGTACAACATTTGGAAATTGCACTTTTAATCCCTTTTCCATTGCTGGATTTCTAAATTACATTCAAAAGTTATACTTCTGTATTGTTGATGCATTGAGCCTGTGCTGCTGCGTAATAAAATTAAATGTATTTATAAGCAGTTGAAGGATCAGGAGATCTGAAAGATTTCCCCTTTATATAACTTTATATAGGACAAAATACTCACAAGAAATAAAAGCTGGGACAGACTTGCCCTAGTTATAGCTTTCAAGTGGCTGCCTTCCTGCCTGCAATGGTTCAGATGTGTTGGTAACACCATGGCAGCTCACCACAAAAACAACATTGTGGGGCTTCAGAAAAACCAGAAAATGAAATTAAACAGTAACAAAGAAAAAAAAAGAAAGAAATTAAGCATGTCTCTGAGGCAAATGCAGTGAAATGCAAACTTAAAGTGCATGACCACAAGAAGAACTGTATCAAAGATTTAAATCATTTTTCTTCCTTTCTAAAATGAAATTATCCCAAATAAGAATATGCTTGAGACTTTGGTCTTTGTATTTATTCCAATGTGGTGCTTTCAGTGAGGAAATTACCCTTAAAATGTAAAGGTTGCTGGCGATTTTATTCTATCACAACTCCACTATCACCCTGGCTGGATGCTCATGGATGAGCCGGAATGACAGGCACCGATTTGGGAGGGGGTTGGTTTTTTGCAACCCAGGATCGTTTGGATTGGGGGATTTTTTTTATAAATTCCAAGTCATGGATGTGCTCAGACACAAGAGGACACATGTTATGGTGACCCAGACAGCGGGCCCAGGGGCTGAGTGGCACCGAGCGGAGCCAGGCGCTGCGGGAAACACTCCGGAGATTTCCTGGTGCCTCTCCAAGCTGCCAGAGGACGTTTATATTAACATCACATGGCTGTCTCCAGCTGCATTTGTCAGCACAGCCCCTTTGGAGACCTTGCCATGTTGGACTGCACAAGCAACAGGAGAAGGGAAATAAAAAGAGCCACAAAACCCCCTCAACAATAAATATTCGGGTTTTATCACCAGCATCTTCATTGGTGACAGTCTCAAAGCCCAGCTCCTCCTCCCTGTCTGTGCAAAGCCTTTGTGGGGCAGCTTTTTAAACGATTTTTAACCCACAGGAAAGTAACACACCATAGAAAGTTGGCAATGAGTTTGGCTCAAGTAGCCAAGTTGGGCATGGAAAAAAAAAATAGACAATAAAAGGTAATTTCTAGCCAAGTTTTAAGTGAGTATACAATATATACATTTTTTCTCCTGCTCTTTGCCTCAGTTATTGGCCAACTTGGCTAGGAGCTTATGGAAAACACTGAAGTGGATTTATTATAATNTTTCTTCCTGCTCTTGGTGCGAAGGGGATCAAACCGGAGACGCTGCAGCGGCTCCGACGCCCGGCTGGGTGGCAGCTCCTCTCGGGGATGGCTCCGCTCTGTTGCAACACGTTCCCAGCGCCTCCTTCCCTTGCCCCCAGGTATTCCAGGTGGATGGCTGATTAAGAGCGAGCTCCTT
>VXBX01008453.1:391236-402692 GCA_013400415.1 Scytalopus superciliaris | reverse complement strand
AGACAATAAAAGGTAATTTCTAGCCAAGTTTTAAGTGAGTATACAATATATACATTTTTTCTCCTGCTCTTTGCCTCAGTTATTGGCCAACTTGGCTAGGAGCTTATGGAAAACACTGAAGTGGATTTATTATAATTGGGGGGTTTTTTTCTCTTTTTTTCACCAAGCATGAGTTCTTATAAGCAACACTTGAATTGTGGCAAAAGAGTAACACAGACAGGTTTTTAAGGATGCACCATCTTAAAAAAACCCTCTTTTCTACACTATTCTTTAAATCAGGCAAGTTCCTGAGCGTCAGTGATCTAATACTGCTGCTATTTATGATTTCTCCAATTCTTTATTATAAAGTATGTCATAAAGTGGAAAATTACCGGTGCCGCTCANTATTTTATTTTACTGGAAAGGCAGAGTTTAAAAAACATCAATTAAAAGGAAATACGGGATTGGGGGCGGGGGGGGTTGCCTCTGAGGTCTTAACTAGAGGCATCTTCCTCACCTTCTGAAGGCTGTGGGGTTTTTCTCTGGAGGATTAGAGATCTTCTGTGATATTTGACCAACTTGCAGCAGCCTCAAAGTCTTTGAGACCTGGACCAGATTCTGCAGAGAAAGTTGCATGAACAGCAGCCTCTGAAATACCCAAGTGATGTTGGGATATTCTGGTGCAGGACACAGATTCTGGATGCAAGATGACACAAGTTTTGAAAGGCTGACCACCTCCATGAGACAGAAAAGGAGCTGGGAACGACAATAAAAGGGGAAAAAAACGGGTTTGAAATGAAAAGTGAAAAGAAACAGGAACCATAAGCCCGAGATTAACAACAAATTTATAAGCTGCAGGTTTGGGCTGTGTTTAAATAAGAATAAGTTTCCTCTCTGCCTTTTGTCAATGAGAAGCAATTCCTTTTCAAATGGAGCAGATAATGCATTTTCCCATATTCTCTTGGAAACATCCTTCCATGTTGTACAACTTTTTTTAACAAGTGGAAATTTTGCCAGATGCATTTACCTCTTTGCAATTTTCCCTTGTCATTTCACAAAATAAGAATCCCAATTTTAAGAAAAAATTACCCATTTTTTGCTTATGCTACTGAAGCTGCAGCAATGGAAAAACCAAAATGTGTTGTGTTTGGAGAGACTGGGGGGTTTTGACAGAAAATATTCATGGCCAATGGAACTGTGCAAAGGGTATTTCCCCCCAGTGACACTTCAGGGCAGAGCCCTACGAGTCTCCTCCAAGCCCATGTTGGTCAGAGCACAAGTGGGGATGGGTTGGGAGTGGACAGCACTGCCCAGCCCACTGCCAGGACTGTTCTGTGGGCTGTCAGGCATCTCCAACCCATGGATTTGGCTTCTCCTGGATAGAACCTCCAGCCCTCTGGGGAGCCTCTTTGTCTGTGCCCCTGGCGGGTTCACAGCCCCACCAGCCTCGTCATGCTCGGCGGGTGTGGCCACCCCTAATGACACCCCTTGGGAAGGACTGGCATGAGCTGACGTATCAGGCAGCCCAGAGGTCCATTCCATGCCACTGGGATGGCATCTGTCAGCTGGCACGGCGGGTTCTGCTCTGCGGGAGAGCTGGATGGAAAGTAAACACGGTGAGTAACGCTGGAGTCACGCTGGATGAGGCGTGCAGGGACTTGATTTGTGACACACACAGTGCAGATCTGGCTGATGCCACCACCTGCCTCAAGGGATTGTCTCTGGCCATGGACTGACGATGCTTCACTTCATGAGTTCACACGGGCAAACATCTACAGGTAAAACCATGGGAACATCATCTGGAAATCCAGTTATCACTGGGACTTTGTCACCTTCATCTCCTGGAAAACAAGCCCAGAGAGCTGTTGCGGTGCCCTCAGCACCACTAACAGGCTGCCAAAGCTGGGCATAAAACTGCCCTAAAAAACAGGATATTGTGGCCTGACTTGTGCTCTTACCTGGTTGTTGTATGTCATGATCAGGTTTTAATTGATGTGCAACAGAGGGAGTGGTTAAAGTGAAGTTGCTAAAAACATGTAACAGTTGGAAAAACATCTGGCAGTTGGGACTTGATAATTTGACTTAATCTTCCACAGTGGATGGACCTTCCTGGGGAGAGTCCACCCACTACTAATCTTTGGGTTGACGGGACACAAAGTCTCACCTCAGCTGTGAGACCCTCAAAGCATCAGTGGGACATCCCACCTGGCCAAAGAATCTGGAGGTTTATGAGGTTTGTGAGTCATTGTCACCATCTCAAGCAACATTAGCAGGAAATTGCTTTAGGGCACTGTCAGTCCAGTTTGAAGGTACCTGTTGACAGTGCAGTGACTGTGCCATTTTAATGAACTCGGGCTCGGTTAGATCTGAATGAAGATCACCGACTTTAGCACTTACAAATTGGCCAGCTGAGCTGAAAATTGAAGGTCTGATCAACACCAGGAACTGGCAGTTGCTTGAAAGTTGCTACACATCTTTGTGCCCAGTCTTGGGCAGTGACAAATGAAAAAGGATGGACCAAGCTTAGCTGAGGACAAAATGTAATTAAATATCTACATACCAATGTAATTACGAAGAGGTGGGTGACTAAATCCCATTACTGATCTGGAGCTAAACCTGTTCGAAGAATACTGTGGATTGCAAATAGATACACACACCTCTGCCAGTGAGTTACACAACCTTACACTCCTCCAGCTCCCGGGAACGTGCACATTTCCAGGTCTGGCTGGTGCTCACATGGTCTGATGGCATCAGCAGGAGGCTGCTCATTTGTTCCAGACAGTGAAAGCAGCAGAGACTGGAAGTTTCCCATGCAGGAATGAGACTGATCCATGCGTCATCCCAAAGTCCTCCTCCACACATGTCATTGCAAGACGTGTCACTAAATTTAGTCCTTACAAATGAGCTTGCAAGCAGCCACCACAGCTTTCACTGAAAACTAGGTGTTCATTAGGAAGGACGCTGGGCCACTTTCTCCCAGCATGTCCTCCTTGATGTGAAGTTTCCAACCTTCTTCACACCAGAGGTGAGCTTGGATTGGGTGTGAGGAAAGCAGGATGAAGTGAGAAGGGAAGTGCCCTTTTCCTTCCCCTGGATGAACCCCACCATCAGTGATTTACAAGCTTCATGTCAAGCATTAGATACCAATATGACCTTCTGCAATAGCTTTTTTGCCTCTGGGATATATGAAAATGGACAGTCTATGATGCTGTGACCAGCACTGGGTCAGCACTGGGGTCACTCTTTAAGTATTTAATGACCCCAGGTTCCAGTACCCCAGTCATGAGGCAGATGGTGGCAAAGTCCGTGGAGAGTCTAAAGTCTGGATGGAGGAAAGAGACAAAGGGACAGACAGACAGACACAGACAAACAGACAGATGTTGTTACCATAATGAAAGTTTGCTGTTCCGTCCTTTCCCAGTTGGAGGCTGTCCCATGCTGGTGAAAGGGAGGGATGGTGGCCTCTTTAGGATCAAGAGCCAGGGCACTTCAGAAGTCATGAGACATCCCCAGTGCAGGCAGAGATGAGGTGGACAGCACAGGGCTCCCTCCAAGGGTGTTCCCACTCCCGGTCTCGTGGCAGCCCCACCACTCCAGGCTATTGACTCACTGGGACAGCTCAGGATGAGCAACCTCAGCACACTCTTAGCAGAAAACTCTTTCTGTCTCCCAAACAAACAGAGAAGCTTTGGGGATGCAAAATGAAAATTTGCTGTGTGGCTTCACTAAAAGAAGCAAATGCAAGGAGGTGATGGTCCAGCCTCTCTCACCATCTGAGGGGATAAACCCAACTTATCCAAAACCTGTGGACAAAGAGCTCCAGCCACAGGGTAACACGCTCAGAAAGGCTGGCTGAGATCCCTGAGCAGCTGAAAGCAACTTGAGACCCGGCCAGCACAAGCAGAGCATTTTGTTGTTGTTTTCTAAAATGATATTCATTAAGACCAGGAGACGGGCAAAGTTCCCCTCTCTACCTCAGGCCAGTGTGCTCCTCTGCAACTCCTAATACTAAAAAGGAGATGAGGGAATAAGAAACCTCAGAAAATAAAACTTATTTGGCACTGCTGATTAAAACCAGTTTGTGCTTCATTGTGAAAATCTGGGTTTGCTCAAGGTTTGTGCAGTTCTGGTCCCTTCCATCCACATACGGTTTGTTTTAATGACCATGGAGTTATATGAATCTATTAATTTTTTTCCTGAAGGTTTCATAATAACAATGCCTGTTTTTTTCATGCAGCACTTTACAGCCACGTGTCTGGAAATGCATTGCAAATGGGCAATTAGTGTCAGCCCTGTGCTGAAGATGGAGAAACTCAGCGGAATCCAGGCAAGATAATTCCTAAACAGCAATGCCAAAATCAGGCTTTTAGTTTGATCTTCAAATAATCAGAGCTGGAGCCTGAAAAAAAAGCCCTCAAAGAACAATTCAGGCAGCACAAACACAAAGCATTTCATTGAGTGGAAAGGGAAGGGCTGGCATGGGAATGACCAACACTGGAATGACCACTGGCACGGCTCAAGGAGTCACTGGTCATGTGCTCTTACAGGGATGCCCGGATGGTCCTTCTGAGCCACTGCACCCAGGAGCCCCAGAGAAGCCTTGGAGGTGATGCCAGGCATGGACTGGGTGATGGGAGCCAGCCAGGCAGGAGGAGCTGCTGGCAAGTCCTGGCCGAGGGAGAAGGGAAAGCTCCGAGCCGGCCCCAGACCCCGTGGCATTTCACTGCTCTGCTGATCCCCCAGACCTGCCCATAGATCATCCTGCAGGAGCAACACGTGGATCCAATTCTCCAATGCCAGGCCTCACTGTGCTGGTATCCACATAAATCCCAGAGCCCTGACACCAACCTTTTCATCACTGGGCCGGAGCGTGGAGGGAAGAGGGAGAGGAGGGAGGCTGGGTGGCTCGAGATGGGTCCGGCAGCAGGCACAGATCCTCTTTCCCCCTTAATAATCCTCTCTCTATTTCATCCATCAGCTGACAACATGTGGGTCCCATTTCCCCACACTCCCCACATCTGAGCGAGGTGGCAGATAAAGCCATCCTGCCATCCCAGGCGTGTTTGCAACTGCTCTTCATTAAAGAAGAAGAAACCCTCTTGGTGAGGGCTGGGCAGGACTCCCCACCCCACCCCAGAGTGCCCTGGATGCCACTGGGCAGGGTGAACATCCCTGAGCTGCCTTCAAGGTTATGGGCCAGCTTCTCTCCTGGGGTCCACTGGCCCAGGGAAATTCCTGCCTTTTAATTACTCTCCCAGCTCATTTTATTGACTTAAATAAATATTAAATGTATTAAATCATTTCAGCGGTATTAGGAACAGATTCATGCATTTGGAGATTTTTTGAGCAGGAGAAAGTATTTCATCCAACACATCTTTCTGTGTGAAAAACCAAGAGCTTTGTTGGGGTTTTGGTTTTTTGAGGGGTTTTAATGTTTGTTTAAAAGAATGGAAACTAAAGCCAGAAAATCTGCAATTTGAAAATGAGAAGGGAGGGATCAATGAAGAAAAAATTTTCCCTCTTCCTTTTGGGGTGGGAATTAATAGGTGTTATCTGGGACTGATCCAGTGAAGTAACAGAGAATGTATAACCAAACTGGGGGCATTTCCAGCATCAGGTATTTCTGCCTGATATTTTTTATATAAAAATGTAAAAAGCCAAAAAGAGACCCTTAGGAAGATTTATATTTCCATAAATTCTCATCCTACCTGTGTCAGTGTTGCTGCAAGGAGTGCCATGCCTGGGTTCACAACACTGCAGAGTGTTGAAATCACATATTTGAAATCAGCTGGAATGTTGAGGAGGGAGGGCAAAAGCAGCAGAGGAAGAGAACTCATGTCTGCTGAGACCTGAACAAACACTTCACCTCCAGTGCTTCCAGCACTTCAGGTGGCTCTTGCTTGTTGTGAGTCTTTGAAGTTTCTCCTTCCTAAACAGAGAAAGACAATTAATTCAGGGCAGAGCTCAGGACTGGTCTTGTCCCCAAATCACCTCCCAACACCATCAATAGCCTTTTCCTTCACACATTCATTTACCTACCAATTCACCTGAGAGGAGGACAGTCTAAATTTCCAGCCTTCCTCTTCCACGGCCACCCATCAGGTCCCCCAGAGGTTTTTTGTGGATCAGGCTGCTGTGCTGTGGGATGGGACTGAGGGGAGGGTGTTGCCTCCCATCCTCATGCCAGGGCTCTGGGGCTCATCCTGCACCTCAGGTAAGTGCCTGTGTTCCACCTGGAGGAGCAGCCCTTGCCAAACCCTATGGTTTGGAATGAACCTGCACTTCATCTCAATTAATTCAGTTAGAGAGCAGGTCCTTTGAAGTTGTCACTGATCAAAGCCTGTGAGAAGTGAAGAGCAAAGAAAAATTTAGAAGAGAAATACAAAGCAGAAAAGATATTGAGAGAGAAAGAGATGGTGAATGGCAAGAAGGGAGTTAATGAGAGCCAGAAACACAAGTTGGAGAAATGTTGATTTTATTTAGCATTAATTGCAGGAAAGAGCCTATAAAGTGTGGTAAAAAATTATTAAGTACCACTATGCAATGCCAGCTTTGTGCCAGCCATCCCCACGAAACAGGTGTATTATTCCTAGTTCCCAAGGTATAAATAAATAATTGCTTTTCCACATCTTTTTTTATGATGGCATTTCATTATTTTTTACTGCCATATTGTTACAGCTCCAATTCCTCCAGAGCAGGGTTGGAGATCGGCGGGCGAGGGAACACGTGTGGCTCTGTGTGTGTGCAGGGATGTGTTCCTGGGCTGGCACAGGAGCTGGGACGGGCTGAGGTGTCTCACATGGCACCTGAAACCAACTGGTCATCCAGGTTACCTTTCCTGAGGGAGGGACTGCCATGGGACAGGATGTTTTGGGGGGTATCACCCCGCTCCCAGCACTGGTATCATCTCAGCACAGTTGGGGACACAGAGCTGGGGTTTCTGTGACTCTCAGAGAAGGGAAATAAAACCTGTATTCCACCCCACTTTTCATTTTCTCCTCATGATCTGCCATATGCTCTTCCCAGCATTGTTCCATCCAACACTGCCTGAGTTAACAACAAGGACAGATCACATTTTTTCCTGACCGATGTTTTTATCAGCGGTTTTGGGCTTGTTTTTATCGAGTCTCTCACTTCTCAGAAGGAGACTCAGTGGGGAGATAAGCACTGGATGCATTTTCCTTGCAACCTCTTGCTTCAGATGAGGCCACCAAAGACGCTGGGGGAAGCAATGATTCCCTGGTAATGCCTCAGTCCAAGCTGTGACCTGGAACCGTGGGCTCTGCAAATATGCATAAATCTTCAGCTCCCATCCAAATCACTGCAAGGTTCAGTGAAAACAGCAAAACTGCCAGTGAATCCAAGCTAAGCTTTAATCCAGCTCTGGTGTGATTTATGAGCTCAGGTGGAAACCAGGAAGCACAACAGCTTCAGCCCCACACTGGAGGGTGGTTGTGGCTGCCCCAGCCCACGGGTGGCTGTTTGGTGCTGAAAAATGGGCATAGCCAGAACACGGCACAAACCCCCCCCAACAATGTCTGCAAACCCTGTTCACCTATCAAAACATTAGCAGAGACAGTAGGAAACACAATGATTTATTCCTCCCTAAAAAAGAAAACAGGAAAGAGAGAACACTTCAGTCCCAGCAACCCAATTTTCTAGGGAAGAATGGGTGTCATGTCAGCAGGGAAAGACGCTTCTGTTGTTGGCAAAGCTCCCCCCAGCCCAAAGCAGGGATCATTATCTCTACAGAGCAGTAATGAGGCCATTCCCTCTCCTTTCCCTGACCCTCATTATCTATCTATATATTAGCCTGGAAAACAAAGAACCATGGTAACAATTAGCATAAGACCCCAGGTGACATGACCAAGGGGACTTACGACCAGCCTGGGTACCACCTCTGCACATCCCCAGGAACCCCCACATAACCACTATCGTTCAGGCTGGCAATTTTGAGTCTCTTTAATGAGTTCAGCTGAGAAACTGGTGGGTGAGGGAGGGGATTTCTGCTGCATGACTGTTCTGTGCAGCCACGAAGAGCTGCTCAGTGCTGAGCCTGCCGTTCCCAGCCCGGGCTCACAGCTGTAACATCTGTATCCCGTCCCGGTGCCAAGTTCCTCCTTTTTCCAATACTCGCCATCCCCCCCCTTCCATGTGCATGTAAATCTCCAAAGGGAAACTCTGCATCATGGTCTGCCCAAGAAGGTAATCCCAGGCAGTGAGTTACAGCAACACCTGCGACGGCGGGGTCAGCCCAGACTCCCCTCTGCGGGGCACTGGGATCCCTCCACCCAGACCCACAGACAGCCCCGAGCTAATAAACCCCAACACAGACACTTTACAACACCCCACAGGTTTCTGAGTCGGGAGGCAACAAGAAATGGGTCGCTTGGCATTCTGGGCATTGAGGAGGGTGATGCTGTGTGTGCCCAGGCTGGGGCAAAGGGCATGTGCTGAGTCAGGACACAGAGGCCATGCCAAACTGGGGTGCCAGGGATGGGGCAAACCCAATTTCTCCTTCCTGGCTGAACAGCACCAGAATAACAACCTCTCATTGCTACGTCCAAGTGTTTCAGTCACAATTTCCTGCATTTATGTTGAAGGTGATCAACCAACATCAGAACAGCAAAGCTGAAAAACCAGATCACAGAATCATTTTGGTTGGAAACAACCTTTAAGATCACCAAGTCAAAGTATTAGCCAACACTGCCAGGGCTACCATTAAACCCTGTCCCCAAGTGCCACACCTACACACCTCCTAAATCCCTCCAGGGATGTTGATTCCACCACTTTCCTGGGCAGCCTCAGCTTGAGTCTTGTACCTGGCACCAAGCTAATATTGCGGCATATTTCACAGGTTTTGAGAATGCCACCACATAAGGATCTAGAGAGGTATCACCTAAAACTGAAGTCAAGCTTTTCCTGACTCTCCCCATCCCTGCTGGGCATTGTGGGTTAGCTGGAGACGCTCAGGAAAACATCTCCAAAGCTGAATGGGTTTAATTCACCAGAAATTAATCCCTTTACCTTTATCCCACATCAGTTTCTGCAGGCAGACAGGACCTAAGGCAGTCTCCTGATTTTTCATGGCTATTTCTCATCCCTGAGAGGGCAAGTGTCACATGGACACAGAAGTCACAAAAAAGCTGCCTGACCCCAGATGTCTCTGTTAAATCCTAACAGGTCTGTCCCAGCCCAACCAAGCTTTTTCTTGAGAATAATATTGTCAAAAAAATAATCCATAGGGTTCATTCCTCCCTCTCTATCAGAGCAAACACAGAGAGATTCCCAGCTGTCCTCATAGGAAAAAGCAAACCTGCACTGAAAGGGTTTCTGCAGGACCTACCTTGTAAAAGAAATGAGATTAGTAACAAGGTTTTTGCCTCTATTTTTTTTTTTTAATTTCAAGTGAAAGAAAGAGTGTGACGAGGAACTGGGAGTCTGTCCGCCATGGAATATTCCTGCACTACTTGGGGCTGTGGTTTATTTTACTAGTGGTGACTAGTTCAAGCCACATTTAGTCAATAAATATGAGATATGAGGTCACCCCGCCATTGAGCTGTTACCCTGTCTACATATTTCACAGCTGGGTAGTAACCTTTTAACTGGCGTCTACCTCGGTGGGGAGTCTCCATAAAAAGAGAGCCAGGATCCATTGGTCGTGGTGGGGGATCAAGGAGATTGCTGAGCAGGCTCAGAGGGAGAAAGGGAGAGCTCAAGGCTTTGCTTTTCCCTTTCCTTGCCTGGTTTCCACTGACACAGCATCCACCTGAAGCTGGACACTCCCAGCTGCCCCACAGATAAGAGACAGTGAAGCAGCACATCCCACATCCCAAAGTTTCCCCACCCTTCCTATAGAATTGGGTCAAAAGACAAAATTCCTCCAGCTTTCAGCTTTACAGAACAAACCTATCAAGTTGAGCATTTCCCAGGGGTCGGTTTCTCCTTTTAGATAGAAAGTAAATTTCTTTAAAAGGTTAATTCTCCTTTTTCCAAGTCTGTGTCTCCTCCTCACTGCCTTTGATGAGGAGGACACTTCCCTGGTTTCTGAGCTGGTAACTAAGTCTGGTTAAGATGGAGCATCTCTGATGCATCTCTGATCCAACCTTCATTCCAGCACACATTGCAGGGCGAGCAAACTTTCCATGATGGTCCCGAATATAACTGGGAGCAGCCAGTGCATCCCCAGCCCTGCCTTCATTGGAAACTTCCAAGGTTTCAAAGGAGATCTCGAGGTGTTGTTCTTGCAGCACTACCTCGTGCCCACCCTGCTCCAGCCGAGGCCTCCAGAGATGGTGGCAGCCGTCCACGAGCGAGTGCTGAGTGTGAGAAGGAACCTGGGCCAAGTACCCTGGCCTGGCTCCAGGGGAGTGTTCAGGTCCCAAACAGAACTGGAATGGGTGAGTGGATGTGGTGAGAAGTGTCAGTGAAGAGAAAGTAAACCCAAGAGTGAGCAGGCTCAGCAGGGATCCAGCTGTGGACCAGACTCTGGGGTTCTACTGCTTTACACCAGCTTTACACCAGCTTTGCCCATCGTGCTGGTGTACCAGGACCTCAGCTGGCCTCATCCTTCCCTGGGAACTCCTGTACCTGCAGCCACCAAGAGCAAACCCAGGGAAGGGGCAGACAAGGGGGAGCCAAGCCTGCCCTGCAGAACAAGGTGCTCGGCAGTGCCTTCTAAGCAATGCCCGGAGTTTCCAAGGGCAGAGCCAGGGAAGCAGCAGCCCAGAGCTGCTGGCAAGACCATGCCAGTGCTGTGCTGAGCACTCCTGCCCTCTGGCACACCGGCAATCCCAGCCTGGCTCTCCCTCCTGGATGTCATGGCTCAGCACCGGCAGACACGGCTCCGGCGCCGGGACACAGGGCTGGCTCCTCCCAGCTCGGTTGGAGCCTCCAAAGTCAGAACCTCTTCTGTCAGCTGCCTTTTATAGGGCTATAAAACCACAAGTTCACGTACGAGTCTGTCAGACATTGGCCAGCATCAGTCTCTGCCACCTCCATCCCTCCTCCCTGGCTCCCACACAGGGGTGCTCCCTGCTCCCTCCATCTCCAGAACCCCTCAGATGGACCAGTGGACATGGAAAGATGGAATTACAGCAATGCCAGCTCAGATGGACGTGCCTGAGCAAAACAGGTACGAGCAAGGCAATGCAATGCCCCTTATTTGGAGCCCCCCATCCCAGTGATGCTCCACGACCAAAACCACCCCAGCACCATCAGCACGGGGAAGCACCTGGGCACACACCCACCCACCAAACCTCCACCCCACAGCCCCTTGTGCCAGGGGGCTGTGCCACACACCACTATCAGACACCACTAATAATGTGGACACTTGTAATGCTGGGCCTGGCGACAAGAACAACATGAAACAGCTCTGCACCCACCCACTGAGAGCACCGAGTGTGTCACACTCCTCTGTGTCATGTGTGTAAAAATATCTCTACCGACGGCCTTCCCTTGCTTTTTTTTTTTTTTTT
>VXBX01008453.1:351756-391210 GCA_013400415.1 Scytalopus superciliaris | reverse complement strand
TTTTTTTTTTTTTTCCTTTTCTTTTCATATTTATTTATATTTTTGAATGCCCAACTTGGCAAGGTGGAAAAAGTTTGCATCAGAGCCGAAGCTGAGGATGGTGACGGGTGTCTGCTTGTTTTACGTTAAATGGGAGGAAAAGGGGAAAAAAAAGCAAGTTTGCAATTACATGTTCTCTGCTGAGAGGTGTGGCCACTGGCACGGCCCAGGCTCAGCCTAAACCACACAGGCAGATGCTCAGGGAGATGGAAACACACAACCAGGGGCAGCTGCAGCTGAGATTTTATGGGAGAAAAGGGATTAGAAGCTCACTGACAGACCAGAGAAGACTTTGGTCCTCCTGAGGGCTTCAACTCTGTGTCAGTGGCTGTGCCCAAAGCTGGAGGAGATGTTGGCAGCCCCTGGTGACAGTGCTCAGTCCCCATCCTCTCTTCCTTCATCTCTTGCCTCAGCCATTTAGGCTTCACCTCATCACACCACCGTTCCCACAGGCAGGTACAAGAACGTCCTCTCCTCTGCTGATGCAGAAAACACACTTGCAATTAATGGCTTAAACTGTCCCAGCTCAAATTATCACATTTTGCTCTGTTGGGTTTTGAGGTTTGGTTGGGGTTTTTCAATCAGACAAAAGCAGAGCCACACAACAACCATCTGAAAGCACTTCAGTGACGCTGCAGCACTCGTGTCACTGCGTGGGACGTGCCAAGCCACAGGAGGTGTGAGATGGCCACAGCTGCCTCCCTGTGGAAAGCCATCCCTGAACCCTCCGGAGCTGTGGCTGGAGCCCAGCTCCACAGAACACTTAAATTCTCAAAGTCAACATGACTTTGTCTTGCCCAACGAGGCGTGAAACATCAAGAGCTGGACAGTTTTGTTCCTGCCATCTCTTCAGTCTAATTTAATCCTGCAGAAAAATGGGTTTGGAGCTATTTTTGTGTCTTTTTCCAGGATGGGAAAAGGATAATAACAATGCAATAGGAGGCCCTGAGCTTAAAACCTCTCCCTAAAATTTTTTTCCCTCCTTGCTTTCCTCCACAACAGCAGGCTGAGACACCAAATCCAACTGCTGGCCCAACACTCAAGTGCTGCAGGGTAGGAAAAAGCCAATGGAGTGGTGTCTCCAATTGCCATGTTGTGGCTTTTGGGAGGCTCAGCAGCCGAGCTAATTTGGTGCAGTTTCCTGTTTTTCTATAGAGATAGAAGGAGAGAGGGACATGTAGCTGATCTGAGCTGCCTGAGCTTGCAGCTCTCATGCTCCTGGGCAAAAAGGCTCAGTGTAACATGCCCAGCTCAAGCCTGTGGTTAATACCAAGCCCAAAGCCATTTGTCTACTGTTAACAGTTGGACTTGGTGAAGTTCAATGTCTTTCCCAACCCTAATGATTCTGTGATTCTACTCTGAGGCAACAGATGCACAAACCACCATCTGGCTCTCACAGCTGGGAGCCAAAGGATAGGGTTTGATCCCATTGCTTGGCAGCAATTTGATTTTTGCAGCACCAAGCACGTGTGATCAGCCAGGTTGGAGCTTCCCAGAGCCCCTTCCGCTGCTCAGTGCTCATCACTGATGTCCCTCAGCTCAGAACCTACTGACCCTGCAATGTTTAAGCCTCATCCATGAGCATTGACTTCATTGTTCTCCAAGTACAATGATGACACAGATACCAAAACCCCTCAAAGGCTCTGCCAAACACAAACCCAAGCGTGTGCACAACTATAAATCCATGTGCACACACACACTACATACTTACATTCAAGTTAAAAATATATATAACAAACACATACGTGGAATGCACTGTAAGGAGAGTGATTTCCAGGACAGTACTGTATTTTAAGGACACAACTAATTGTCAGCACCCCTTGCTTGGCTCAGCTCCTCACACTGGCATCACAGACTCATGGCAGAGCCAGCAGCAGCAATTCTCCAGCCAGTATTAGGCAGGGGCTGCTCGTAGCTGCCCCCAAGATCCCCGAATAGAGGAAAAGCCACTTATAAACAAGCACCTCTGGGGGAGTTTGCCTGAAGAGGCCTCCCTGAAACACCCACCCCCCTCCCCTCAGCCAGCGCATCTGTGCAAATAAACACGAGCCCCTTGCAGCCATCCCTGGGCAGGGGCTGTGCCTGATCCCCCCCAGCAGCAGGCTGGGCACGCCCCAGCCCTGCTCTCAACATCTGCTGTCCCTCTCAGGGACAGCTCAGCCCAGCACGTGCCGGATCCTGGCGGGGATGGCGATGGATGGATCTTAAAGCCACGTTTCATCAAGGTTTCACCACGGCCAGTTGGTCCCATCACTAGCACAACATCCACCCTCTCAGATGATGTGATGCTGCAGCCAGGGACTTCAAAAAGGACAGGATTATGGTCTAATTGGATTTCTGGTCTCAATTAGGGCAGAAGGGAAACCAACTGCAAGGCTGACAGTGCAAGCTCCAACCATCTGGAACAACAAGTGGGTCATTTACAACGTACCCACCCAGGAGAGAGCAAGGAGGATGCAAACCTTCCTCCTGAGGTGAGCAGGACTCACCTGCCCCTAAATGAGCAAGATCAGTAAGGACAGAATATAATCCAATGTTCCCTCACTTCCCCACAGCATCACAGGATGGGGACAGGGACAATACCTGGAGGAGCAGGTTCAGCAGGTGGTCTCTGTGT
The DNA here is from genome assembly GCA_013400415.1 of Scytalopus superciliaris. NCBI lineage: Eukaryota > Metazoa > Chordata > Aves > Passeriformes > Rhinocryptidae > Scytalopus > Scytalopus superciliaris. Next base: position 388,554 of record VXBX01008453.1, on the reverse strand, counting down.
CCTTCCTCCTCCTGAGCACAGGCTGGGCAGTGGGAGACAAGCAGGGTGGAAGGGGGCAGCACCCCTGCAGTCACTGGAGAAACCTCAGGAAACTCACATGGGCTTCACCTTGAAATCAAACAGAGATTAGGGCCTAACAAGCAGCTAAAGCAAAGTAATGGCCTGGGCCACATGTTGCAGATCAGATGCCATGTGAGGCTAATTACTGCAGCCCAAAGGTTAGGATGGCTGCTCAAGCATTTCCACATGGGCTCCAGGAGCTGGCCCTGGAAGCACCAAAAAATAAAGGAGTGAGGGACCCTGTTGTTGGCCAGTGCTGGTGCTGAGTGGGTGTGAGCAGGTCCTGCTGCATCCAAACCCAAGGGCGATGCTGCCATTCTCACCTACACACCAGGAGATTATTGCTTGGCCCCTTTCCAGGGGGGCTTCCAAGCTGCTGTTTTCTTTCTGCTGAGCAATCTGGAATTTGACTTTCCCTCTGCTGCATGTTCTCCTCAGCCACAGACGTGGGGATGAGGGTTCAGCACGTTTCTAGTGCTGCTGCTCGAGAAGGGCTGGAAGGAAGCCTTGGGATTTGGAGTGCACCAGGAGTAGGAGTGGGAAATGAACCCCCAGCAGTCACCAGCACTCTCTCCTATATTGAGGCAAAAAAATGAAATGAAATCCCAACAGACATGGCACAAATAGCAAACAGAGTGGAAAGAACAAATGTTTAGAGGAAAAAATAGACCAAACCACAAGAGCTGCAAGCAAAGTGGTTATAGAAAATGGATGCAGTTTAAGTGTGTGATTCAGAGTCTTGTCTGAGTGTCAGAGGTTCAATACTATTGCCTCCAATTTAAATCATTTTTAAAAGAAGTGCAAAAGAAAGGTGATGAAAGGGCCCCAACGTTGTTCCCTGGTCGGAAAAACACAGCCCACTTGTGCACTGTGGTGAAGTTTTGCATTTTGGCGAGACATCGCGTGTGGGGCCGCCCTGGAGCCTGTGCTGAGCTCGAAAACTGAAGTCACTGGTGATCTCTGGAGGGGGAAAATGCTTTTGCCTTCGAGGAGGATGCTGTAGGGAACATCATCCGGAGGAAGGGAGGCCAAAGGACTCATCACATTCATGAGTGGCTGGTCTGACAACATGTGGGTGAAACCAGACCTTGGTTGGTCACCTCCTGCTCGCTGGTGATGGCCTGGCATGGGATGATTGGGTTGGAAGGAACCACCAAAAATCATCTAGTCCAGCCCACACCTTCCACTAGCCCAGGTTGCTCCAAGCCACATCCAACTTGGTCTTGGACACTTCCAAAGAAGGAGCAGCCACAACTTCTCCGGGCAACCTGTGCCAGGGTCTACCACCCTCCTCATAAAACATTTCTTCCCATCCAAATCAAATCATAGCCATGCTCTTCTCCCCACTCCCATTTCAGAGAGGTGCCCAAAGACACTGGAGATGTTCCCAAGTGGGCAGGCACAGACAGGGAGCTCCCACTCCGGCACTGAGAGCTGCAGCTGTGGGAACAGTCACTGCACTGCTGCAAAGGGCTTTCCACTCACATTAAAAAATAAATTTAAAAAAAGAGAGAGAAGAAATAATCATGATTTTTCCTGCATTATCCATGAACCCTCGATTTCATGCACCAAGCCGGGGTTGATAACCTCACCTGAGCACAGATCATCCTGCCCCTGCACTGAATCCTGGATTCTAAGCTCTGCATTTACTATTGTTATCATCCATCTCCTCGGCAACCCAGGCCAGAGACTTTCACTGGTGTATCAAAACAAAAACTTGTGGTTCAGCCTGCCAAAAACTCCTGCATGGATGTTCTCCCTCTATTTTAAAGGAGAGAAATGCACAATAAACACCCTGTCATTACAGCAGCCTCGTGGATTTGGGGTGTCCATGTGGGGGCTGGGTTTGTACTGAAAGATAAGTTTAACAATTGTGTGATTTCTTCTTCTTTTCTTTTTTAACTCCCCTCCTGCTTATGCAGTGAGTTACTAATATCCTGATTGGAACCAGATTTGCATGAATTAGAAGTCGAAATTGGAGCAGCGACTGCTGTGCAGAGGATGTAAAGGGAATAAAATGAATGGGGTATTAACCTTCAACCACTGAATATTAATCAGTGTTTCACAAAAAAGAAAATACAGAGGCTGCCACACTAAATATTTTCAGCATTTATTGACGGGCTTGATTTCCTCTCTCTTTTAGACCTTTTGCTTCCAATCACGGACCATAAAAAATCACAGAGAAGATGGAGAGGGCTAAAGAGGGGGAGGGGGTGAAGAAAAACCCCAAGATCATCCATTTTCTTGAATGCTGGATGATATTTGTGAGTTATGCAACACAGAAACCCAGCTGACAAACAGAGTTCCTAATCCCACAAGTGCTCAGTTCAAAGGCTCAGCTCTCCCAGTCCCAAAGCAAACAGAAATCGACCCTGGAGAACAGCGAAGCCTTCGGAAATGAATGCACGAGAAAGAAATAAACTTCCCCAAAGCCAAACTTCCCCTGTGCTGAAAGGTAAAATGCAGTTGAAAATCAGCCTAATAAAAGAATCGGCTCGTTAAATGAATATCTGGATTTTTTTTTGNTCAGAGCTCCAGGGAGGTCAGGGTTCATCGGGGGGGGAGCTCAGCCCCCACCCCCAGCACCGAAACCACATCGAACTGTGTTGATCCAACCACGTCACAAACAATGTCTCAAGTAACAAAAAAGCCCCACACAAGTGGAAAACTACAGAGCCTCTTCTTCTGCCATTTCTCCCCTGCAAAATTTGGCACGGGGGGGATTTTCAGGCGAGATGTCCTTTGCAATCCCCTTTCAACAGAGACAATTCCCTCCCTCCCAAACACTTCTGCCCTTCTCCCTGATGCACCTTTGCAAAACAGAATTCATTTGTTTTCATTAACTTCTTATCAAGTTACCTGGAGTTGTTTCAATACTCCAAATGTATTAGAGAGAGGGAAAAAGAGAAAGAGAGAGAGAAAACAGTGGTAGGTTTTCAGGAAATAGCAAGTTCTTTTTCACCGAGATAGAAATCATTTGGCAAGCCACAGTGAAATACTTCTGGGTTCCAGAAGAAAGCAAAGGGGGAAAAAGCAAGCAAGGAAAGGGAAGATGCTAATGAACTGCAGAGGAGAGAAAAATAAAGCTTAAAAGAAAATGAAAACAAACGAATAAAAATGAAACTCAATGTTGGTCAGACATCCGCACCCAGCTGATCTGTGGAGGGAACTGAGGCAGCCGAGATAAGGATCCTCCTTTCCTGGGGAATCACTAAGGGTAGGTGGCGTTAAAGGCCCAGAAATAACAGCATTTAAACCACTTTTGCAAAGAAATCCCCAGAGGTACCAGGTCAGCAAACATTTTAGGGACATGATCCCACCTGCCTCAGGAAGACTGAGCCTGGCAGGTACCTGTGTCAGTGTAGACAGCAATAAACCTGCCTGACTCATGGAATATCCCGGCNGCAACCTGTGCCAGGGTCTACCACCCTCCTCATAAAACATTTCTTCCCATCCAAATCAAATCATAGCCATGCTCTTCTCCCCACTCCCATTTCAGAGAGGTGCCCAAAGACACTGGAGATGTTCCCAAGTGGGCAGGCACAGACAGGGAGCTCCCACTCCGGCACTGAGAGCTGCAGCTGTGGGAACAGTCACTGCACTGCTGCAAAGGGCTTTCCACTCACATTAAAAAATAAATTTAAAAAAAGAGAGAGAAGAAATAATCATGATTTTTCCTGCATTATCCATGAACCCTCGATTTCATGCACCAAGCCGGGGTTGATAACCTCACCTGAGCACAGATCATCCTGCCCCTGCACTGAATCCTGGATTCTAAGCTCTGCATTTACTATTGTTATCATCCATCTCCTCGGCAACCCAGGCCAGAGACTTTCACTGGTGTATCAAAACAAAAACTTGTGGTTCAGCCTGCCAAAAACTCCTGCATGGATGTTCTCCCTCTATTTTAAAGGAGAGAAATGCACAATAAACACCCTGTCATTACAGCAGCCTCGTGGATTTGGGGTGTCCATGTGGGGGCTGGGTTTGCACTGAAAGATAAGTTTAACAATTGTGTGATTTCTTCTTCTTTTCTTTTTTAACTCCCCTCCTGCTTATGCAGTGAGTTACTAATATCCTGATTGGAACCAGATTTGCATGAATTAGAAGTCGAAATTGGAGCAGCGACTGCTGTGCAGAGGATGTAAAGGGAATAAAATGAATGGGGTATTAACCTTCAACCACTGAATATTAATCAGTGTTTCACAAAAAAGAAAATACAGAGGCTGCCACACTAAATATTTTCAGCATTTATTGACGGGCTTGATTTCCTCTCTCTTTTAGACCTTTTGCTTCCAATCACGGACCATAAAAAATCACAGAGAAGATGGAGAGGGCTAAAGAGGGGGAGGGGGTGAAGAAAAACCCCAAGATCATCCATTTTCTTGAATGCTGGATGATATTTGTGAGTTATGCAACACAGAAACCCAGCTGACAAACAGAGTTCCTAATCCCACAAGTGCTCAGTTCAAAGGCTCAGCTCTCCCAGTCCCAAAGCAAACAGAAATCGACCCTGGAGAACAGCGAAGCCTTCGGAAATGAATGCACGAGAAAGAAATAAACTTCCCCAAAGCCAAACTTCCCCTGTGCTGAAAGGTAAAATGCAGTTGAAAATCAGCCTAATAAAAGAATCGGCTCGTTAAATGAATATCTGGATTTTTTTTTGCCCACTGTGATCCGGTGCAGTTCATAAAATTAATGCCATGGAAAGCAAAATAGAAAAGCTTGTCCAAGTGTCCCTGAAAATGGTGACATCTCCACAGTGCTGGAGACACTTGGTGTGGGAGCAGCAGCCAGAGGAGCGTTGATGTCACATCCCCAACTCCCGGGGCATTCAGCTCCCCAGGCCCCAAGGGACAATGGCTGAACTGGGATTTTTATTGGGGTTAGCCATGGACGTGGTTCTCCTTGGGATATTTCGGGGGGCTGGGCTGGGCTGGGCTGGGGGAGGGTGGGCAGGTGGGTGAGATGGGCAGTCAGAGCTCCAGGGAGGTCAGGGAGGTCAGGGTTCATCGGGGGGGGAGCTCAGCCCCCACCCCCAGCACCGAAACCACATCGAACTGTGTTGATCCAACCACGTCACAAACAATGTCTCAAGTAACAAAAAAGCCCCACACAAGTGGAAAACTACAGAGCCTCTTCTTCTGCCATTTCTCCCCTGCAAAATTTGGCACGGGGGGGATTTTCAGGCGAGATGTCCTTTGCAATCCCCTTTCAACAGAGACAATTCCCTCCCTCCCAAACACTTCTGCCCTTCTCCCTGATGCACCTTTGCAAAACAGAATTCATTTGTTTTCATTAACTTCTTATCAAGTTACCTGGAGTTGTTTCAATACTCCAAATGTATTAGAGAGAGGGAAAAAGAGAAAGAGAGAGAGAAAACAGTGGTAGGTTTTCAGGAAATAGCAAGTTCTTTTTCACCGAGATAGAAATCATTTGGCAAGCCACAGTGAAATACTTCTGGGTTCCAGAAGAAAGCAAAGGGGGAAAAAGCAAGCAAGGAAAGGGAAGATGCTAATGAACTGCAGAGGAGAGAAAAATAAAGCTTAAAAGAAAATGAAAACAAACGAATAAAAATGAAACTCAATGTTGGTCAGACATCCGCACCCAGCTGATCTGTGGAGGGAACTGAGGCAGCCGAGATAAGGATCCTCCTTTCCTGGGGAATCACTAAGGGTAGGTGGCGTTAAAGGCCCAGAAATAACAGCATTTAAACCACTTTTGCAAAGAAATCCCCAGAGGTACCAGGTCAGCAAACATTTTAGGGACATGATCCCACCTGCCTCAGGAAGACTGAGCCTGGCAGGTACCTGTGTCAGTGTAGACAGCAATAAACCTGCCTGACTCATGGAATATCCCGGCTTGGAAGGGACCCACAAGGCTCACCCAAATCCATCTCCTGGCCCTGCACACACTTCAGTGCTTCCTTTTTAAATGGCAATGACCCTGGTGAGCCATGCCAGATTCTTCCATGGGCACCCTAAAACCTCTTACCAAACCCCCCTGGGTTTGCTCCAGCTCCTGTCCCTGTGCAGACCAGCACGGTGAGGAAGTGCAGAGGGGATCAGCTGCCACCAGGCCCACCTGGAACAGGGGAAATCCCAAAGTGTTTTCCAGGGAGGTTCAGGCCAGCCCAGTGCCTCCAGAGCCAGCTCCCAGTGCTCCCAGTAAAGCCCTGCAGAGGAGCCCTGCATGTGCACACCTTGGCTGACGGGCATTTTCCAGCTCTGTGTAGCAAAGCTGAGTAATTCCACATTCCCAGGCCTTTGGGGCTCTTCAGCTTCTTTCCTGGGGGGGAAAGGGGGATTCTTTCTCTTTTTGTTTCTTTGCATTTTCTTGGACTGGAGGCTGCATTCTAATTACTCTGCATTTACAGGCTGCAGAGTGGAAATGCGATCCCTCCTCTAACCTTTATCATCTGTTTCTTATCTTCAGAGCTGCTCAGTCCCCTTAACTCTTCGTGCACAGGGAGACATTTAAAAGCCCTTCTGCTGCGAGCAGAACCACAGTGGATGGGAAGGAGGGAGAGGCAGCAGCCCCAACCCACGTGTGTACCATGGGGGGAATGGGAACACAGCTCTTTCCTTCCCATCCCCATTCCTGCTGGTACATCATCCCCAGGAGATGGTCAGGAAGGTGCCGGATGGGGCTCTGAGTGACCTGGTCTAGTTGAAGATGTCCCTGCTCATCGTAGGAGGGCTGGACTAAATGACTCTTCCAACCCAAACTCTTCTATCATTCTGACTTCATACTGTTCACCACCAAAAGTACAACAGCACCTCATCCCTAAGGGGAATGGCTTCCCACTGCCAGAGGGCAGGATTAGGTGGGATAGAAGGAAGAAATTCTTCCCTGTGAGGGTGGGCAGGCCCTGGCACAGGGTGCCCAGAGAAGCTGTGGATGCCCCATCCCTGGAAGTGGCAGAAGCCCCAGGAATATTTCTGGATGGTGGAGTGATGAACACATGGTGGTTGTTGACACCATCTATCAGACAGGCTCTGAACTAAACCCTGCCCTGCCCAGACCTTTGCATCAGAGGGCACAGCAGCACGTGGAGAACAAGCACAAAACCCATGGAGGGGCTTGGTCAGCTCACCCTGAGCTGCTGACACTGGTCTGGCCAAAGACAGTGATGGCACTCCCCGGGCAGTTTGGTAAGTGGTGAGCGTTTCTGAACAGCTAAAAGTTTAATCATCCATTTAGATCTTAAATAAGCCTGAAAACCATGCCTGAAAAGCCCATCCCTGTGCAGCAAGTGTCCTGGGCTGGCTGGGGGGTGTGCAGCCCCTCCAAGCCGCAGGGTAATTGTAGGTTGCTATAAAAACGTTTTTTCCCCTTGCACATTTTAAATCTGTCAGGGTTGATTTCCATCACATGCTCCTAATGCAAAACGTCCTGGGGACTCTCTGGGTGAGGAGCTGGGCTCATCCTGAGCTGCTCCTCCTGTGCTGGGAGGGGAGGAACCTTCTTTGAAGTGCTCCTGGTGATTCATGTCCGAGTCCTTCCTGTCCCCTCCCCGGGAGAGCTTTCCCTGGGCTGACCCTCTCCACTCATCTCCACCACCGAGCCAGAGCCAGGGCAGATCAAGTGACCTCCCCAAACCCCAGGGCGAGGACGAAAAGCTTCCTGCCCTGCCCAGCATGTGGCAGAGGGGGCACCCAGTTCTTCCAGTCCTACACCAGAACTGGCTGGGATTTGCACCTCTGGGACAACAACCAGCCTCAGCCTTACAGATACTCTGGGGTTTTCCACCTGGTGGGATCTTTTTCATCACTAAGTTCAAGGAGTTTCATCAGTGGTTATGATTAAATGATCTCCATGCTGCATCTTTGAGACTAGAAAAGTGCCAGCTGGATATTTTTTCAATTATTTTACTTTCTCTTTCTTCTTGTTGGTTTGTTTTTTTTTTTCCCGACTGTCTCTCTTGCTTTTTAACCATTACCCTGTGCACGTGGTTCAGCCTTTCACAAAAACAAAACAAAACAAAAAATCCCTAGGTGTGAGAAGATTAAAGATTTCAAGATCTGGACATTTTCAAATCAGAAACACATGTTGAAAAGAAATGGGGCTGGCGGGCGGCCACCACTTGTAAAAACCAAGGGCTGTTGCATTAAAAGGATCCCCCAAAAGCCTGAGGAGAAGAAGAACATCAGCAGTTCCTTCATCTCACTCAGGGACAGGACCAGGACAGTTCCAGGGGGTTTATCATTCACCTCCATGGCCTGTGCCATCTTCTACCCATGCAAATGTCACAGCCATTTGTGAACCAGCCCTCATGATTTCTGTGTGCCCACACTGTCCATCCACCCCAAACTGCAGCAACTCAGTCTCCTCTGAGACCTCAAAGCCCAACCTCTTTCCTGCATGGAGCAACTCAGCTCCCACCCAGATCTCCAGGGGAAACTGCAAGGACAAAAGCTACAGAAGCCCCAGTCTGACCTGAATTCCTCAGGCAAACAAGACACCACCCTGCAAAGGACAAGGGAATGGCCAGAGCCCTCTCTGCTCCCATGAAGGAGGAACAGGGACATCAGGAAGAAGAAGCAGCATTGCTGGATCCAAGTCTTCTGGCTCAGGCAGGGAGCTGGAAGTAGCCAGGAGGAGATGGCTGCAAGCTTCCTTCTGCCTGTGATATCATCATCCTCACGGAATCATCACAGAATGGTTTGGGCTGGAAGGGCCCCTACAGACCATCTCATTCCCTTGTGCTCTCCAAGGCTCAGACCATAAAGCTACATGTGTGACCAAGTCCAGTCCTTGATTTAGAGCAAAAGCACATCCTCCCACCAGCACAACCCCTGCACAGTGCCAGGGACATGGAGCTGTCCCGAGTTTTCTGGCTGAGTGCTCAGCAGACCCTGGAACAACTGGAATGCCCACCCAAGAGGGCCCATCACAGCTGGGACTGCAAGAGCATCCAAACTAACCAAGTTTCCTCCTACAGGACAAGGTAGGTGCATTTCCAACCAACAGGAGAACATCCCAAAAAGAGGACCAGGTGCTTTGCTCCCCACAATTCCATTTTCTTACCCCTGGCACTTTCCTAGTTATTAGCAGCAGAACCACCCTGAGCAGGACCTGGAGCCTAACTGGGGAGGAGAAAAAAAGAATGAACATAATTACCTGTCCATGATGGTCAGAACCTGCTTTACATGGAATAATATCCTTCATCCTATGTTTGTTTATGGGGTCTTTAACTCTTCCCTTTTTATAGGGGGGTTTCTGAAATCTATTTTATTAGGGGAAAAAGATTTGAGTGTATTAGGCAAAGTGCCAGTAGCCATGGTAACCTCGGATTTTTCCATCTTCATTACAAGTTCAAGTAAAACCTTCATATAAAATCTAAATGAAAGGGTACATTATAAGTCCATTTTGAAATGTTTGCCTGGAAGTAAAACTTTGGACTGCATCCTTTTTTCTCCGCTGAACATTCTGGTTCTATGCAGAACACATTTTTCAAGTCAGATTTTTGTTTTCTTTCAAATTTTATTCCGTTTGCTCATACAGGGTGGGTCGTCTAGTGGTTAGAGCAAGGCATCAGGGCAACTGGTTTCCAGTCTCACTCTGTTCCTCATCGCTCAGGGAGTGTTCCCAATTTTATCCAGGTGATTGGGGCAAATCCTGTCAGCTCTAAAAAGTGGTTTGGGGTTTTTTCCCTTCCTTACCCATGTAAGAGTAATGATAACTCCTGTCCTGAGCTTGCACCAGGATTAGCATCGCCCCACTCATTAATGGTGATGAAGAAGCCACTTCTCAGAAGAGCAGCTCATCTCTTCCACTGTGTTTTCTCCTGGATCTGGAAGCCAGACTGAAAGGTTAAGGAGAGGTAGCAGTTAGAGGATGGCATGAATTGTCTTCTTTCCAAAGATTCGATTAGGAAATCTGAAATTACACTGCCTAGTATAAATACTGACACAGTGTTGTTCCAGGAGATACTCAACGTGCTTAGACAATCCTTCAGTGACACCTGAGTGGATTAATTCCTGCACTGTGTCATCTTAAAGTGCTCTGGTTTCATCCAGCCTTGGGAGGAGGCAAATTCTGCAGCTGCCTTTCATTTCTGGGCACCATCTCACCAGGGGCCAGAAAGCCACAGCTCTAGCAATGACTTCCTCCTCTCCAGCATACAGAGCTGAGCAGCTCCTCTGGGGCTGAGTCAGGAGAAACCTCCTCTCCAGCCTCTGCCCTGCCCATGCAATCCAGCCCCCATGGGTTTTCCTTAGGAAGCATCCTAAGAGCTTATCCACATCTCCAGGTTACAGGAACATCCTGGGACCTTGTCCATGGCCTGGTCTCCAGGTTACAGGGACATCCAGGCTGGTGGACTGCAGGGAAGGAGAACTTGTGGAAAAGCTCTGTCCCAATCCTCCCAAACTTCAGTTGATGCCTGGGGGTCTTTAATGGCAAGGGCTGGTTTTGGCTCAACCCCTGAGCTGTGTCTGCAGTGAATTGTCTGTGCTTGGGCTGAGTCAAACAGAGCTTTGTCCTGGCTCTGGGCAAGCTGCAAACCTGGGGGTGCCACTCCCACCTGCTCCTGCTCTGAACTGCACCCACCTTCTCCACGAGGATTTATTGTGCATTACGTGGGGTGCAGCATCTGCTCGTGGTGAGGCAACTTTCACCCTCAAGGAGGAGCATGAGTGGCTTGGGGGGTCTGAGGCAGTGGAGGTGAGGGGAGCAGGGGGGCTGGGGCAGTGATGCCAGCAGGGCAGGTGAGGGGAGCAGGGGGGCTGCCATTCTCCCTGAGCCAGCATATCCATCCCTGCCACTCCCCTGGCTAGGCAGGGACAAGCCTTGGAGCTTTTCATCCTTCCTAATGATGCTGGAGAACTTTTTCCACATCTGCCACTGGACTGAAAGGAGACCCTGCTCCTGTTGAATCTGATTTCCCCCCTGCTCTGTTACAGTTCAAACCCCAACCTGCTGCCTCCTGGCCAGGCACATTTCGGGAGGGGAGAGGGGGCTGCGAACGGCGAGGGGGCTCTTTCTTTTTTTGATACATCCTTCCTTCCGCTCCTCACAATCAATTAGTGGGCAAAGACTTCCGAAAAGCTCTTTCCTCCCTAACCTTTCGCAGCCTGTTGCGATAATGACTCTGGAGAGCTCGACCTGGGCCCTTGCGTGGGGTTCGTTACCTTCCCGGGGCAGCGGAAGGTGACCTTCATCACTCCCTCCTCTTCCTTCCCTACCCCTGCAGCTCGCAGGGGCTCAGGGAGGAGGAGGAGGGGTTGGAGCTGCCTCACTCCCAGCAGATAGAGTTTCTCTCCAGTGTCATTTTTGCAATCAAAAGTCAGAGGGTGGTTCTAGAGATAACACACACCTGGGAGGTGGAGGGGGACTGCCCTTCCAAATAGTGGTTATAATTATGCATACCTTGAATCAAGACATCAAGAGTTGGAGGGGGGAAAGGGCTTTCTGGTTTTAATTTGCCATTTCTTTCTGCCTCTCTCAGAAAGCAAACTCCAGGCTGCTGCAGCTTCCCCTCAAAACTCAACTTACAACTGAAGTAACCTATTTTGCCAGCAGTAGTGGGGGGTTTGGGTCTCCCACGATGCAAACACACAGGTAGGATGTACCAGCAGAAGTTTTCCCTGGCACCTGCAGCTGCTTTCTCAGCCTGTCCACCTGGGGATGGTGCACTGTGGGCTTTTCAAGCCACACCTGGTACAAAAGCATCCTTGTGGAATGTCTTGTGCTGGCTCCCACACAGTGGGAAAAGGACAGGACCATGGATATGTCCCAGGACAAGCACATCCCACTCAGCATTTCCACAAGGTCTTCCCCACAGCCCTGCAACACTCCCCAGATCTGACAAGTGCCTATCCCAGTGCCCCACCAGCAGCACCCCCCTCATCCTGCAGAATGCCACAGGTGGCACTTAAGTGGTTACTGACTCACACCCCTGTCCCCAAAGGGGAAGTTTTCCAGCTGATTTTTCCCACTGTCATCAGCAGGATAAATGAGGGAGCCACCTCCACCACCCACGGAGCACCTGCACGTGGGGACAGGCAGCAAACACAGACAAAGAGCTGCTGAACCCCATGAGCAGCCCCCAAAACACACCACTTCGACCACCTCATCCTCACACAGCCACGAAGTTCCTTCTCTGAATGCAAAGTGACTCCTCAGGGGACAAAAAAGGGCGTTTTTACAAGTTACTGCTGAACTCAGATCCCACAGGAGATGTTTCTCTCCCCACCACCTCCTGTACCAGGGGGTGTGAGCAGCCACCTGTGTTCCAGCTCCTCCAGGGCTCAGCATCCCCCTGTTCCCCCCACAGCTCCCCAGACCTGCTCACTGCCCACCGTGCTGTGTAACCATGACCAGCTCCCACTCACTCCCGGCGTAATCAAAACCATCCCACCCCATCCCAGAGAAAAACTGGAACCACTTTGAGGCGAGAAGCCCGTTACTGAGTTATAAACCTCTCCCATCCTCCACATAGAGCCTTTCATAGGGCCAGCCAGAAAAATAATAACTCCAACCCATGTGGTGAGGAGGGAGAGAATACAGTGTCTCCAGGTAACAAATATTTGCTTCTCCAACCATTGTTCCAGCCATAAAATGGATTTATTAAAAAAATGCAGAATTTGATTTTGTTTGAATTAAACGTGAATGACCCCCCCCCTGCTCCCCACTGAGCTTTGTTTAACATGTTTTAAGCTGTGAGATCTCAGCTGAGTGTGTATGATACAGAAGGCAAGGCTTGAATAGCCCAGCTCCATTGGCACCAATGGATTAGCACTGATTTAAATTAAGCAAAAACTGGGATGTGGTGGGTAAGTGCAGGCAGAGGGTCAGAGCAGATGTGGTGTGGGCATCCTCTGGCCACCAAAACCCAGAGCTCCCAGCACCCCTCAGTGCATCCACATTAGCTCTGCCCACTAAGGATAAGAGGAATAATTAAACTTCTGAGCCACTACCATGAAATGAAGCAGATTTGCAAAATTCCACATTTTCCTTCCCCATTGACTCTGCCTGAACCAGCCCCACCAGCCTCCCATCCCCTCCCTCTCCCCAACGCCCTTTGGAGGGACAAGATTCCCTTTCATGTAACCAAACAGATTAAAAATCAGAATTTTTAATGACAGCTACTCACTAACAAACCCATGATGGATCCATGCAGGGTCATGGATGTGCCTGAGACTGAGACAACAGCAACTGCTCAGGAAAACTCCATAAATTAGGACAAAAAATTCCATCACTACATGGTCCTTTCGGACCATCCCTTTTCTGCTGCCTCTGCTGTGAAATCTCATCTCTGGCCACTAGAAGCAGAAGAGAAAGCCAAGAGACAAGCAGAGGACACAGTTCCTCCTGCTCTGCCCCCTCCTTCACCCAAAATCTAATAAAGATGATTAAATTACATGTCTTTTCCTCCCATTGAAATCCCCGCACACCGCCCGAGTATTAGAGCTCAGGAAATAAGGCACGACAACTTCCCTCGTGAAACTTAAGAAGGCAGAGCAGGGGTCTGGAGCGACAGGCCTGCACCACTGGGCTGCTCTAATTAAGAAATCACCCTGCTGAGCAGAACCTAATCTAAATAAAATAGAAAAAGGAACTCAGTTGAAAGCAGTGGCCCCTCCCGCCGGCCCCGCTGCCCCCGCGGATCCCATCCAAGTCACAGGCAGCTTTGCTGCTCCGCTCCCTCCGAGCCTGAGGGAGGCTCACACAGAGCCCTGTGTGTGCTTGGGGTGGCCAACTTCCAAAGGAAAAATACACCAGCCATGGATGGCAAAAGGCTGCTAGTTGGGGGGGAGGCTTATTGGTGATTTGAATTTATTTTTTTAAGTGATATTTGGCCTGCTGTTTGCTAAGGAGGGGGAAAGCCAAACCATCAGATGATTAGATTGTTGGGATGGCTGATCCAAACTGGTTAGGGACAGAAAACTGGAGGTTGGGTTACACTCCTGCTCACCTAGAAAAGTTTCTAGCTTTCATGGAAAAACATTGAAAAATTAATATTAAAATATAAAAAACCCCATATTTTTTAGTTATAGAATTTAAAATATATGTATAAGCCAAAAATCTCAGCTACTTTGATCATTCACATCTCTTAGAGAATTTCCCTATGTGCCCACTCAGATGCCCCATCAACCAATATCCCCATTTTCCATGTGCCAGCGCTGGGATGACCATCCCACCAGTCTCTCAGTTTGGACCAGAGACTCAACACCACCTATTGCCTGTCTGGGTCTCCTTTAGCTCCACTCTACTCCCCATTACTCCGTTCCCCACAGCTCCTCTCCCCTCTCCAGTTCAGAGTAGGTGTCCCATCACACTCTCCAGCTCCTCACAGTCATTAATGTCATGAACATGAAGTTACCGTGTGAGAGGCTGTTTAAAAGCCCAGGAAGATTTACAGCCACACACAGAGGAGCACAGACACTCCCATGTATGTTTTAAAAAAGCACTTACCTGCTTAAAAGGGAAAGTGCTGCTGCTTGAAGGTTTCCTGGCCAGACCTGAGAAGCAAATCAAACAAACACTATTTGCATTTATTCATAATTCCCAGCAGATTGTTGTTCCAGGAGCTTTTGGCTCCAGGGGAGTTAATCTGAGTCGTGCCAGCAGAGGACCAGGCTGGCTGAAGATGTTCTTGTGCAGGCACAGAATCCCAGAATCATTTAGGTGGGGAAAGACCTTCAAATCCAACCTGTGCCTGATCCCCACCCTGTCAACCAGCCCAGAGTACTGAGTGCCACATCCAGTTACTTCTTGGACATCTCCAGGGGTAAGGACTCCACCACCTCCCTGGGCAGCACCTTCCAGTGCCTGACAACCCTTTCTATGAAGAAATTCCTCCTGATGTCCAACCTGAACCCCTGGCACAGCTTGAGGCGATTCCCTCTTGTTCTGTTTCTTGTTGCCTGGGAGAAGAGACCAATCCTCAACTTGCTGCAAGGGAGTGGAACAAGATGAGCTTTAAGGTCCCTTCCAGCCCAAACCACTCTGTGATTCTATGAAATAATTTTCACCATCAGGGTGATCAGACACTGGGACAGGCACCCAGAGGGGATGTGAGACCTCCATCCTTGGACATATTCAGTCCTCCACTGGACATGCCCCAGGCAACCCAGTGTGGGTGTCCCTGTTCTGAGTAGGGTTGCACTGGAGCCCTGCAGGGGTCTGTTCTGGCCAAAATGATCTACCCACACCCATTTCCTTCCAGCCTGCACTTGCTCCCGAGCCTCTGGAGGGGCTCCCAGACCCTCCCAGACATATTACTGCTGCAATTTCTCTTCGAACAGTAAACCCATTTCTCCATAACTCAGCTAAAGCGTTAACACTCCCGTTTCAGTTCCTTTTATGAGAGCCCCGGGCTACTGCCAGCCAGGCTCCCCTCGCCACCCAACCCTCTCCACAGCAACGCCCCCAACCCTCTCACAGCACTGCTTGTTCTGCAACAGAAAGGGAAAAAAAAGGCAAATAAATCCACCACAGAAGAAGAACTTTGGAGGTAGAGGCCAACAGAGAGTGGCAAGGAGCCAGCAAGGAGTGCTCAGGGCTGCGCCTACCCCATGTGCCATGGCTCAGGCAGCAGAGCTCCCTCAGGGGCAGCAAGGCTGGTCAGAGGGAGAGCTCTTGGCTGGTTATCTACAGAGCTTGTGCCCATTCCTCGCCCCTCAGGCAGTACAGGGGGGAAATCGGGGCTGCAGCGGAGCCCAGTGGGTTTTCTCCCTTCCATGGTCTCTCCCGTTTTCCACAGAGCTTTGCACAAGCCCCACAGCTGCTCCTCTGGCTCCCTTTCTTCACTGTGAAACAGGAAAAGGTGGGTTTATCTTTACCAGGTGTTGTGAGAACGAAACGCAGTCGCAAAGGAACAGCTGAGGGGTGCTCACCGCTGCACACAGGGAAAAATGAACTCCTGCACCATCTGCTCCCCGTTGGGAGGTGCTGTCACCCCTCCCTGGGAGCTGCATTACCCAGTGACACTGCCCCGAGGTGGCACCGGGATTCCTCCTGGTGGGACACAGCAAAGGCTGCCTTGCCCTGGGGAAGTGGCACCAGGCACAGAGCACGTTCCTGCCCCGCAGAGCTGATGGCCTGGGTGGATTTGAAGCCTGGAGTGTGATGACAGACGATTTCACAGCTCAGCGCCGCGCGTGCTGTTTTGGCAGATACGGTGTCAGAGGCGTCCTTTGCATCTGCTGCCTTCTCTCTTTTTTTAATAAAACCAACAGGAGACTTTCTCTTAACATCAACCAATGACAAACTCGAGGGAAGTTGGTTTTTCCCTCCACCTCTGATTCATTCACTGCTAAGTCCTGTTCACTTTAGTGCTCAGAGCAGGTCCTGGGTACTCAGCACAGGGCAGATCCCGTGGGATTCCCTGGAACACTGAAGCAACTCCAGTCTCACTCTCACCACTTAAGTGGACACACCAATGCTTAATGCAGAGACCCTGCCCTCCCCTCTCCCTATCTCACCACCCTTGGGAGTGTCCAGAACTCACGTAATTCCTGTCCAACAGATGCAGACTGAGGCAGATAAACTTGCTAAGCAATTTGCCCCAGGCAAAAGGCATAAGCAAAAATGGAAAATGCTTCTTTTGAACCCAAGCCTGTGTTTAACCCCCCAGCGAGGCTTTCCCAGGTGCCCACAGTCATCCCTCCACTCCCCTCCTGAGGACACACATCTCTAACACCCTTATCTTCACTCTGTTTGGCAGAAATAACAACACAAAGTGCAGCACTGAGAGGCAGCACCACTGGGTAAACACCACGTAACACGTCTCAGAAGAAAGGAAAAACCATTCCAAATCTACACAGAGATATTTAAACATGATGTCCTAAATGTTCATTGCAACTCAAGTTCTTCTTAGCCAAAAGCATAACACAGCCCAAAACTACAATCCCCACCAATTGTATGCTGATATTAGATAAATATTATATATAGATATATAGATATTTTTATATTTATATAGATAAATACTAAAACACAGACCTCTAGTTCATGTTATTGATATGGTTACTGTTTTACTCCAATCCTTTGCAAACACCTGCTAAACTTCAAGGAACAAGTTAAACCCTTTAATAAATCAGAGCATGCCAGAGAGGGAAGCTCAGCAAAGATGGGAAGGTGCCAGACAACATTAAGCCACCCCATTCCTCCTCCTGGACCACTTCAGCTCCATTCCTCAGCCCTGCTCCAGAAGACACGTTCAGGGAGGGAATCCTATAGAAATGCTGCTAAGATCCTATACAGCTATATAGTTTTCTGATCTTTGTACAAACTCAACTCTCAGCAGCAAAAAAACCTTGATTTATTTCCCATTTTTTAGGTTTGGAAAGAAGGTGTGAAGATCTTTTGCATGGGCTGAATGCAGGCCAGGAGCAGAGGGAAGGCACATTATGCTGTACCTACATACACACACATACAGGCACAGACATACCTACACTCCAAGGGTCTGTGTGAAGCCAGTCCAAAGTCAGGCTCTTCATCGCTATTCTCTTCATCTTTGGTGGGCATCCCAGGTTTCCTCTGTAGAATGGACATCCAGCCTGCCTGGAGCAATACGGGGTCATGGCCCCCATCCCTGGGGGTGCAGGGGGAATTCCCAGCCAGGGGCTGCAGCGAGCCAGGCAATCCCACCTGGCATGTGCAGGGCCAATGTCCCCCCACTCCTTGGCAAGGCAACACCCAAGGCTGCTCACAGGGCCCCCGTGGGGCAGCCTGAAGGACAAGTTACCCCAAAACCCACTCAGAACCAGCTCCCCTTGCTCTGCCTCAATTACTCTCAGCAATCCCAGAGCTTCCCAGAGAGCAGGGCCCACCCGGATGCCACCCTGCCATGCTGGGGATGGATAAGCAGCTGCTGCCCCAGCGAGGGAATGAGGCTGGAGAGTGCTCTGATCCCATCTTTTATAGCACGGGTTGCCAGCGAGCGGGCACACGCAGGGGATGGAGAAGATGAGGGGTTTTAGCAACAGTCCAAGGACACCTTTTCTTAAGCTCCATTCATAGCGCCAGGCACGGTACAACAGCCCAGCAATTGTTCTCCCAACCATCACCTTCCCATGGAGGCCACTGGCAAAGCCTCCCCTCGGGGCACGCGGCAGGGCAGGGCTCCATCATTTTTCTGAGCACTGTTTCTTTGCCCACAGCACCCTGCAAATATCTGCAGAGAAATTCCACCACGCACAGACATGGATTTTAACTTTTTTTATCCCCTCCCAGCCCTTCCTTGTCTCCCTCGCTTGTCCTCTCTCTCTTCCCTTCTTCTCTCTTCTGGCACATTTTGGCTGTGCTCACCTGCATTCCCCGGGCTGCCTGTGCCAGGCTGGCTCCTGGCACGGGGATGCACAAGGTCTGCATTCAGGCACGGGAGGGCAGGAAAGCGAAACTAATGTACTCGGGGCTTGTTGTGCCACCAACTTTTAATACCTGCACAGGGAAAACAAAGGCGCTTTAGAGAAGCCACCGGGATGCCGTGACCCTTCCCCCAGCGTGGAGGAACCCGGGAGATAACAAGGGCTGAAAGAAAAGGCACAAACATAATTAAAACTACCCAAGCAATTTCTGCAGGTATTATAGATGATGATGGCCCAGAAGGATAAGAGTATTTCTGGGATTATTAACATCCACCAGCACAAAGGGATGAGCGAGTTGTTCGCTTTTTCTAAGCTCTTCAGTGTAATTATGTTGGAGGGGAAGGAAAAAGTTCCTTTTTGGAAGGGAGACGAGGGTGCAGCCAGAGGGGGGAGGATCCTTTGGTTCCCATGAAAAAGTCCCAAGCTCTTGGCTAGTGATGAGCTCAGCTGGTCAGAGCACGATGCTGAAAACAAGACTGTGGGTTTGACCTTGTATGGGCCATTCACTTGGTGATCCTCGTGGGGCCCTCCCAACTCAGAACATTCTGTGAAGTCCAGAATTGGACTAATCACCTCCCTGCCCATGACAACAGGCAGGCAATTGATTAACTAATCAGGGCTATTGATTCCCAGATCTGCAGCACTGTCCCCTCTGTCCCCACCAGCCCGTGCCACAGGATGGGATGTCCCCACACACTGTGACTCAGTAGCCAGGAAAACGCCAGCTCTTTCCTCCCCTCGGCATCAGCCAGCACCGCTCCCACTGGTGTCACAGACACATTCCACCAGATTTAACTGTTCACCTAACAAAATTCCATCAGTTCCGTGAGGAAGGAAGTGCCTGTCCAGCATTTCTGGCCCATCATACACGCTCAGGCAAGCCAGGTCCACGTGGCATGGCCAATCAGAGCTCAGCTCTCCCCAGCTGGGAGTGGGACTTGATCCTTAGGGATCCCCCCCAGTTTGCGATTCTAATTCTCTGGGATTCTAATTCTGGGGGTTCCCCATCAGCACTGCTGATACGTCACATCACTTGGAGTCTGGGCTTGTTGGTGCAGAGGGGCAGGCTGGGGGTCCCAGAAGCACCAGTGAGATGAAGTGGACAGGGCTCCCCAGACTGGGTCAGAGGAGTTGTTTCACCAGGGTTGCTTGAAACCGAACCATCACAACAGGTTAAGGTGAGGAAATGGTGTCTGGAGCATCACACAAGGGGAATTTTCCTGAGAAATCAGTGAGATGTTTGCAGCTTTTCACCCAGGTCTGTTGCTAGATAGAGCCAAATTCCATCCTATTCCCGTTGCATAATATAATAAACAGTAATATAAGATCTGTTGTTATGCAAGAAAACTGGGGGCACTTTCTGTTCCAGTTTCATCTCACCTTAATCACCATTTCCTTGCCTTGGTGTTAATGCTGTTTCCTCACCCTGCACTTGGTGTAACCTCATTAAGCAAAGCCTAAAGTCTATGTTACTTATTTATTCCACATGATAAAACCAGGATATTACTCACTGTGATAACACGGGTTAATTTTCAGTGAAGCCTCTCTTGGCAAACTTTTAATACAATAAATAACACTCCTATCAGATCCCAGATAAAAGCTGTCATATTGTAACCTCAGCTCAGGCTTTGGCCCAGGGACTTTAAGATGCACTAATTACGTTCTGCTGGGTTTTTTTCTTAATTGTTCCTCATAAAAATCAAGGCATAAAATTAAATTAGTTCAGTGTTATTTAGCATGAGCTTTATTCAAGGCCAGCACTGGCATCAGGCTGGGAATGGTGTGTTAAACCCCATTTCCAGTGCAGCTCTCTGGTGGGCCTTGAGTGGGAAATTTGGTGGACAATAATTGGGCTAAGAGGGGTAAAGATTGTCCCCATCCCATTCTAAACATAGACCCACATCCCCTTCTAAAATTTGGTCCCATCCCCTCCTCCTGCCTGTGTGGTAGGGTGCAAACAGAGCAGGGGGCAGCCCTTGGCCATCCAAGCCCCCAAAACTGCACCCAGAGCAGCACTTCCATCCTTCCATGGGTGGGAGAAATGTGGGGGAACAAGCCTGACAGCATTGATTTGAGCAATTTCTATTAAAGCAAAAGAGGATGAATTGGGGGAAAAAAATATGAGATGGCCCTAAATTAGAGTTACCATTTAGACCCAACCCAGTGGAGTCTTGCTGCATGCCAGACCCAAAACCAAGCCTTTCCTCCCAATATGAGGCTTTTCCAGACCCAGAAGAGCCCAAAACTGCTTCTGGGACAAACTGGAGCAATACGGACCACGCAGTGACCAGTTTCTGAAGGGCTGGATGGGCCTCCCTGACCTCAGATCACTCCAGGATTTATATTCCAGCAGCGCAAGCGAGTGGAGACACGGCCACAGGATCTGAGGGCAGTGGGGTTATTTTAAAATTAGAAGAGGTGTCGAATAAGCTTTTCCATGAATTTATTTTGTGAGTTTACTTTTTTCTTTGAATTTCTCTGAATATCTGGGACAGCCACGCAGCAGAACCCCATGTGAGGGATGGCATGAAGCGTGTAATTAAAGCGGGGAAGCCTTCGCGAGGTGTCAGAGCCACGATAAGTCCTGTTTAAACTTTACCCAGAGCTAAACACCAAGTGTCAACATGCACTGCTGCCCAAACCCTCTGATCAGGCCAGGCAAACATCCAATCAGAAGGATAAATCAAAGCCCAGACACATCCAAGTGAGACTGGAGTGTTTAACTCTACAATTCCCACCTGACCAGGACTTTCCCAGCAGGTTCCCCACAGCCAGCTCTGTCCCCAGACATTTGTTTGGCCAAGGAACCCGTCTGTGTGCATTATTGCTGCATTTATTTGCCCCTGGTAGGCACACACACAAGGAAAGGCCCCACAGGGTACACCATGTCCCAGCCCTGCAGTATCTGGGGGATGTTCTGTTTGCTTTTCCTGCCCCATCTCCCCACCACTGACCCTGGACAGCCCAAAATTCCAAATAACAGCAGGGCAAAACCATGATTCTGATCTCACCAAGTGGGAAAGGAGAGGGAGGGTCACCCAGCAGCTTGGGGCTCATAGTGCTCCTCCCCACCACCCTTCCTCCCCCTAAACCAGGAATTATACTCCCTATGGGAAGGGGCACAGCAGGGAGGTCTCTCCTTTCAGGAACTATTTTAAAAAAACCCAAAAGCCACTTTTTTAACCCCCCCCCCCCCCAGCCCAAGGCTACCTACAAGAACAGGAGCCACTGCCAAGGACGACACAACATTTTGGCTGCCAACACCACGTACCTTTGGGAGCCCTTGGCCACAGCAGTTGCCAACCCTTTGCTTCCAGGAGTGGATCCTGCAGTTTTCCTCACTCCTCCCAGTGCCTGGAAGAGAAGGGGGACCCACCACCCACAGTGCCACCCCACAGCCCCCGTCCCCTCTGCATGGCCCTGTGTCAGCACCATCTACCTTAACACATGAACACATTTCAGGCTGGCTGAGCTCACCAAGCTTTGGATTAAACCTCCAAGTGATATAACTCATAATAGAAAACCCATGCCAATATTCTGAGAAAAATAATTTTTTTTCCCCAGATTGGGCAAAAGAAAGGTTAAAAAACACCATCTGTCGGGGTAATTTTTTTTCCTATTTCTCTGTCCTTTCCCTCGCTGAAGGGAAGTGGGGAGGGGAGAATGTTCATTTGAAGCTTGCAACATGTTTTATTAATTGATGGCAAATAATCCTAAGATAAAGTGCACAATAAATTTTTTAATGAGAACATATGGTGGGGAAAATTGATAGGACTGAGCCTTTGAAGATTTCCTTGTGAGCACAGTTACAAGAGGAGCGGGAAAAGGCTTGGACAGGGAAGCCCAAATATTCCTAAAGGGAGAACAAGGCAAAGGGCAGGTGGGGGAACTGCTCCTGTGCCCAGGTATCAAGAGCTCCAGCTGGTCATGGTCCCTGAAGTGGTGCCCAAAACCCAAAAAAGTCATCAGTCACTTTAAAATAGAATTAAAACCCTCATTAACTCAAAGTAAAGAAATATAAACTTGAAAAGAGCAGCTGGATTTCACACTGTTGAAGTTCACTCAGAAAAGTTGCTCTACTTCACCAAAATTCAGCTTTCAGGTAGGAAAACTAAGGACCCACAGGATTCCAGGAGCTGGAGCTTTAAGGAAAATCTCCTGGGAGAGGAGAGGAGAGCCTGGTGCTTTTGCAGCCTGTCAGTATTTCTTGGCCCTGCTGGATTGAGTCCTGAGAGCAGCCAGGGCAGGGGCTGGAAGGGCCACTCTGTGTCTGTAACCCATTAACCATGGGCAGATACGGCCACTGAAAGGACTCTGATTTAAAAACACATCACCTCAAAATGAGACACCCTGCACCTGGACTTCCCAGCCTTTCCCCTTTCATTTGGGGCTCTGCTGAACACTTCTAAGGCTCTGATGAGATGGACAAATAGTTCCTGACCAGGAACTGAGAGGAGGAGTGTAAAATATAAAATACAGGTATTTTTCAGCAGCATATGTTATAGGGTGCTTCCATTTGCAAGCAACAAGCCCTGTAGCGCTTCAAGGGAGTGTAAAAACCAGAACTTTTGAAGATATGATCCCCAAACTGTCATTATCCCACACCTGCACCGGGTGTTCCTGCTCTGAGAGTGTAGAGAACCCCCAGCATCCCAACCCCTCCGGAGCCAGCAGGATTCCTCTCATTCTTCACGTGGACTTTCACCACTCAAACCAAACAGAGGCTGTGGGGCAGCACAGGCAGTGCCCAAGGGGAGGTCAGGCAGGCTCAGCCAGCCCTGCCAGCATTCCCACGCTTCCCATGATCCCTTTTTATCAGTGTTGTGACCAGAGATGTCAAGGACTTTCCAACAGTTCCAAAGGTGTCTCTCTGGCCTTGTGGGGTGGGCACTGAGGAGACTTTGCCTTCCTATGGGGGCTTCTCCTCAACATGGCCCACGGATCTGGGGTAGCTCTGGGATCCAACATCTCAATGCCATCCTTGGGAACAAAACACTCCAAAAGACCCCCTGAGTCAGCAGCCCCCCCCATATCATCCAACCCACCAACTCCTGCTAAACAGCCCCAGGGCAGAGCAAAAGGTACCCCAAAAAAAGGAGGGGGTGAGCAGCAGTAATAGGAGGGGAAATGGCAAATAAAGGGGTGTTTGACACTAAAAAGGAGCTCAGGACCCCACCAGGACCCCCAGGCAGCACTGGGAAGAGGTGCCTATGAAGAGCCAAATGCTTGCAGGAGCACTTGCCTTAGGGAAAGGTTTTTGGAGTGGCCAGGATTGTTATCAGATTGTTTAACACAATTTCCTGGGAGCAGCAGAGACACCTCCCTGAGCCAACCGGCCCTTTGTGGCACAGCATCCTCCTCATCCCCCTCTTCCCACAGCCGTGCCCCCCATCCCTGCCCACGCTCAAGGAGGTCCCGGGTCTGCAGGGAGGAGGTGGGAAGAGAAAGGAGGGGGCCATTTGAGAGTGAATTTCAGACTTTCACACCCCCTCTCCAGATGTGCTGGGAGCGGAATCTGCCTCCGGAGGAAGGGATTTAAGCCATGAGTTAGCAGTTTACCTCCAACGTTTGCCCTGGAGTTTTTACGGAGCTGTTCGAAGTCAAGCTGAGAAGTTTCTCAAGCCCTCACCCAGGGTGGTGGGGCCGAGGCACCGCTGCCAACCCTCACCCTGCACCTCCCCACAGATTCTAGGAACTTCATCCCAGCGAGGGAGGAATTTCTGTGCAGCCTCCCTGCCTCACCCTGTGCTTTTTGGCCAGGGCTGCGTAAAAACCGCTTGGCCTGGCCTGGCAGCCAAGTGCCAAGGTATATATGTATGTCCCGACCCAAATGAATGGAGCTGCTGAATTAAGTGTTGGAGCAAAACCCTGCAGGACAAAAAAACCCATTGATGGTGCTGCAGAGTCCAAAAGTCTCTGCTGCTCCGAGCCAGAGCTCCCATAGCACAGCCCTCTTGGTCTGAGCCATCTCCCCTGTGGGATGGTCACCAGCCTTCTGGTTGGCCTCTTCTTGGGGAAAAGCCACTTCTCCCTGGAAACTCGAGGGGCAGAGCTCTGCTGCCAGCCCAGTCTCCTTTGGGGCACCTACCACGTAGCTTGGAGCCCTCTCAAAAGCTGCCCAAATCCACACTCCTTGGAAGAGGGAGTGCACACACAGACATCATCCTACAGGTCACTCAGTCCACAGAAAGTGGCTGGGTCCAGCCCCTGTCCCAGGCCCTGGGTGACTCAAGGCCACGGTGGCTGCGTGTCCCTCTGCTTTCCAATGCTTTCCTTCTGCCATGCAAAGCAAGCAGAGGACCAGCTTCCAGGTGCCACGCTGAATTTGGGAAGGAGAAACCTCAGTGCGACTCATAAACTGAGCAAACTCAATATGGGAAACCATCGACAAGGGATAAATACTAAAAAAACCCTAAGATGTCAGTTTTACAGTTTCTCTCTGGCTCTTTGCTGACCATAACCACACTTTAAACACTGTTTTATGATGCAAACAGTCAGAAACCTACTGCTGGAAGCTCGTGGAATGAACTAGCCACTTTGCAGAGATAGAAACAGCCCAGGTGGACACTCCAAGCCAGCCTCACTCGGAGGCTGAGCCAGGGCAAGACGACTTGCTTGGCTCTGGGGTGCAAACCACAGCTCTGAGCCATTGATGCTGCCCATCTGCATGTGAAAAAGCAAACACATAAATAAAAATTACTGTGAATGGCAGAAAACGATGCTGGAGAACGTTCCCACTGGCTTGGCTTCTCCTGAGCCCTGGAAGCAGAGCTGCACCACAGCTTGGCCAAAGCCACCCGGCCACCACTCGCCCGCCCCGTGCCTGGAGGCATGGGCTGGGCTGCAAACCCTCTCCCACCCACGCCTGCTGGGACAAGGGAGAGGCTGTCCTCCTGCAGCTTTGAAAAATTATTAATAAAAATGTCAATTGGTTGGTCAGAGCTACTGCTTTTAAAAAAAAAAAAAAGAAATTTGGTTTTGGATGACACAAACCCTCCTGTATTGCACAAACTCATCTACCACCGGTCAGTTGTGCAAACAGCAGAGTTTGCTTTCTGCCAAGGACCCAAAAAAGCCAAGATGAGCCAAGAATTGTGCTGGGTACCCAACCTGAAAGCTGCCACACACACCAAAAAGGCAAACTCAGCATTACTTTTACTTCTTTTCTAAAAGCTGTGCCCTGTTCCTCTGTGTCTCCCTGTCTGTCATTCTGGCAGCTTCCAAAGTTGTTTAGATAAACTGAGCCTTTGGCCACTTTTAAGCTTGTTTGGGAAAAGATGGAGCTCCTGAAAGATGGGGTTCTGTGACAGAGGATGGTCAAGGAGAGGAAGGGAAGCTTATGGATGTGGTGACTGGGAAAGGACTATGTTGTGGACACACCACACATGGATGGACTGGATATAAGAGATTTTACCCAGAGAAAGCTTTTGTGATCACCTCAGAAATGAGAAAAGCTCCCCCTCACCTCTCTTGCTAAGAGAGTGAGAGTGTCTCTGTGCTTCACCCCACCTTTGGAACGAGATGTACCAGATGGAAGCAGTTCCTTTCTAGCACTCTTGAGCCAGATGTGCAAGAGCTGCTCACCAGCCCAGAACAGGGTTTTGTGCCACACCCAGCACTCAGCTCCTCAAAAAGCCTGGCCATGACCTCTCACACTCCTGTAAAGCACATTCCTGCAGCTTCTGCCACTGCAAAGGCTGGGACTCTCCAGCAGGCAAAGAAGGCAGAAATGGCCCCAAAGATCAACAAGGTCACACTGTGTCCTTCCCAGGGATTCACCAGCCCCAGAGGGTTTCTCCACCACAGCAAACCCCACCACTGCCAGCAAACCCGAGCGATCACCCTGCACTTATCACATCTCATTAATGCGGCTCACCCTGCTGAAGATCATAATTAAAGGAAAAGCAGAAAAGGAAAGACAGGTGGCACACCCTAAAATAGAGAGGTTTTCATAATGGTTAGACACTGGCCTAGAGCCAGACCGCAGCTCTCAAAGCGCAGGGGCAGGAGAAGGGATTTAGGAGCTGAACTCCACATTTCACAACTGGTCCCAGGCCTGCAGAGGGACCAGCCCAAACCCCCATTCAGGAGGCTGAAGTCAGATCTCAATCTGAATTTGGTGGCTTGGGCTAGTTTCAAGAATCACAAATTACCTCTACTTATTATTATTATTAATAATAAAGTGTTATTTCACGCAGGAGCTTTGAGGTTCATTGTGATATGCAGACAAGTGGTTGGAGCAGGGGCGAAACGCACAGCTGGCAGGAGCAGGTGGGCTTTGCATTGTCTCCAGCAGCTCCCAGGGCCGAACTCTGCCTGAACTCCACGGTGGGAACACACCACGTGCAGGTCCCAGCACCACCTGAGCTCCACAACAGCCCCCAGCCCGAGGCTGCAGACATTGACCTCAAATCCCCCCTCCTGGCTGCACAAAAGCAGCAGCTCAGCTCCTGGACCTTCACTGGGAGCACCACCAGGCTTGCTGGCCAGGGCCGGCTCCTGGTCTTCTGCCAGGACAGAAACTTCACCAGCCAGGAGCAGGGCAAGGTCAGACACCCAACCGGTCTGGTGCAACCCACACTGCTCCAGTCTGCACCCCGCTGGGCTCTGGGGAAAACCTTTGTGAACGTGGTTGTCTCGTTCTTTTGCTTGTACTGCCCTATTTTTGGAGTTTGTTTAGTGAAAGAAGAACCAAAATTGCAAAATAAATATGTTGCTTCAGCCTGAAAAAGAAGGAGGGAGGGCTGGAGAGGACCCACTGGCACATCTCTTTCCAACCAACTTCCAACAGATTTCCAAGAGCTGAGCCCAAGCGGCTGAACATCCTCACACTGAGCCAGACTGAGCCAGCAAACCCCTCGGTGTTCCCCAGAAAAGCACCAGATGGTCGAGACAAGGTGGATGGGGAAAAACACTTTGGGGTCAGTTTGGTATCTCTGCCTCTCTTAAATCATAAATAAAATGCCCATTTCCTATTCCTACACTGCTGTACCTCAGACCTGTCCCACCTGCACAGGCACAGCCAGAGCAAGGCTGCTCAGCTGATACAGCTCTGAGCACAAGTAAAGAAAAGGAGGATGTGCTATAGCTTGGAGATTTCAATGTCACAGATTATTGGCTCTGTGGACCTTGCAAAGCCATTAAAGTGATGGCTCACTCTGACTACTTTATGTCCAGAGATTCCACAACAAAACAGGGTTTTTTTTTAAATTCAGTACAAACCAAACCCCTTTGCTTCATGTACAAGGTATTCTATCAGTACCCTGTCCTGTAGAGGGGTCAGATAAATAGCTGGGGTTGTGCTTGATGAGCTGGAGACCACAAGGAACCATCTGGACAATTTGGCCACAGGGAACTATTAGTGGCTTAGTGAAACTCAGAACCCCAAAGTCACCATAGCCGGGACCTTGGTGGAGTAGGTAGTGCTCAAAACCAACCCACAACACAGCTGAAACCTGCCACCCACCACCCTTCCTTATCCTTCCATCACTCATTCCTTATCCTCAGCAACATCTTCCCACTGCACAAGCCACCCCGTGGCCCAGCAAGGGCACAGTCACTTGGCAGAGCTCTGCAATCTCCTTGGCCACGCTCTCTGTTTGCACACCAGGAAGATGCAGTGGGAAGCTGGCACTGTGCTGAGGTTTCACCCTCTGCCCTGCAGACCTGGGAGCCCTTCACCAGCCATGGTGTGCTGGGACAGAAAACCCTCCCCAAACCACAGCTCTAAGGTGTCGTCCCACCTTGTGCAAAGGAGATTAGAAACTAGGATCTCAAGCAATGATGCTTTCCTGCTCCTTTCCAGCAGATCATTGCTCCCCCTCCCCTTTTTAATTCAAGGAAACAATCCCCCTGCAAAAATGCTCCTGGTTTTATAACCCAGGAGGGTTCCCACACCTTGCCCCTCGCAGCCAGCCCTGAGGTGTCAGCAGGGTTTGCTCAGACACAGACCTGCCCTCTGCTCACACGGGAATCCTCTGCAGTGGCCCTGGATCCCACATGACACTGTTTGTTTTGGATGCGACCCCGGCGTTGGGTTTGGAGTAAGTCAAACTGACCTTTCCTGTTTTCTGAGTCAACGGCCTCGGATCAGGCAAGTCAGGCACAAGATGTTGGAAATTAATCACCATCAGGGGCTGACGGGAAACTGCTTGATTGGAGAAATGGCATCTGGTGGGAGCACCAGCCTCGTTTTCTCAGCTGAAGTGAAAGCCCCTCACGCTCTGCTAAAAGCCCTCCCTGGGGCCAGGGTGAGCAAAGAAAGCCCCAGCAGTGACACCCCCAGCCCTCAGTCAGCTGAAAGCACTCAGCATCCTGCAGGGTCAAACTCCAAGGTTAATCCTGAGGATTGCCAGGACTCAGGCAGCACTGATTCCCCCGGGAGAGCCCTGATTGAGGGTGGCAGCACCAGGCAGGGAGTTAATGGGTCAGAGCTTCATTAGCCCAATCCACCAGATTGCCCTAAAACAGCCCAAAAATATTTGATATTTGCCTTAAGAGCCTTACCCAGGCAGAGAGGTCTCCTCTCACACAAGGACTCACTCCCCAGTCACCCCCTTGTCCTCCTGGCTTTTTCTTCCACAAATGCTGCCAGACCAGTAAGACTGGATTTGATTCTCTTCGGGGGATTTCTTCTTGGTTTTTTTCCCTATCCCAAAATATCCCTCCTACCCCAGTAATAGAGAAAAAATGTGGGTGTTTCTGTGCAGTTTCAGGCAATTTTGGAGACCTCACATCTGTCACCTTTTCAGGGACTGTTGTTCATGGTGTCTCAGAGAAAGAGACCATGGAATAATTTGGCCTGGACACCAACCTGGACCATCTGACCCCAAATGATAAAGGATTTGGTCCTGGACAGTCTTTGACCCAGCTTAGGACAATTTATAAGGTGACAGATAAGGAAAGAAGTAAATAAAAAGTCCACAGCAGATAACAGGATCCTGCCTGCCTATGGACAGTCCTTGGTGCCTGAGCTCTCATTAGGGAAGGGCACATTGCTATTCTTTTCTCCACAAATTAAAAATATTACAAAAACCATTATTTCCTCAACATCCTTTTTGTCAAATTTAGCTGAAATTGGAGCAGGAATTCAGAGGGAGGTGCAGGGTGCTGATGAGGGAGAGGCAGACAGGTATCCATACCGTGCCCTGTTTGGTTTCAGTTCACACACACAAAAGGGATGCTCAGAAGCCTCGCTAATAGAGCAAAAAAGCCCAACCCCAACCGTATTGTAAAGAGCAAACAGTGCCAGTGCCAGGCCCCGGGGCTGGTGCTGCAGGACAGTCCCATCCCAGGGCTGGCAGAGCCGAGCTGTCCCAGCCGGGGCTGATCCCAAAATCCTCCTTTGTTTCTCAACTTTGAGTTTCTTTGCCTTTTTTTTTTTTCCTTCTATTTTTTCCTTTTCTTTTTTTTTTTTCTTTAAGTTAACAATACCTCCTTTCAGGCTCTGCCAAAGCCCTACTCAAGCCCACTCAGATAAGAGCTGGCAGGAAAGGTAACTGCCATCAATATTTTGGTGAATGTTAACTACCTGAGGACAGGCTTGGGGGGGGATCACAACAGTCGGGTGCGAGCACCTGGGCTATGTTTAAAAACACCACATTAAAAGCCTTCTCCCTCCCCAGATCCCCCTGAATTCCCACCAGAGTCTCTCCAGTGGCTGCAAAGACAAGTCGGGACTAAGCCACCCGTCGTGCTCCACACCAAGGTACGTTCTCACGACGCTTCCTTTGCAGCCCTTTCGTTTGCTCCACTAAAATACGACCCTTCAGCCAGAGTTTATTTTGGAGAAGTGTGGCAAGGAGAAACTTGTAGCCCTAAATTCTTGAGTGCAGGTCTCAGGACTAAATGTTAAGAAATCAAATCATCCCGAATGGGGGATGTGTCTCTGTTTCCTGGGGTTTCCCCAGGAGTTCCCTCGCCGCGATTACGGGAACGCGGCGCTTTGTCTGGTGGGAGGCAGCACCTGTTTTCCTCCTTTTCTTCAAAGTCAAAAATGAGTTTGTATGTTATGAGTAGGAACCCAGGATTACGATAAAGAGTGGTTTCAGACTGACAGCAAATTAAACTCCACGCCAAGGTATATATACACCATTCGGAGACATATTTATAATAGGTTTTTTCCTAAACCCAGAAAATATAATGATATTCTGTCATGCAGTCTGAGACTTTCTGTGTTATTATTAAGACATAGCAAACATTTCTAGGTAAAAAAACTGGGAGCTGGAGGGTGTTATTCTCAGAATAAACTTTTCCCACTTAGCAGCAGGATGAGTTTTTTTCTCATGTTCGTGCAAAAAAAGTATGATTTTTGCCAAGTTAAATGGCCAGAGCATATTTCTAATCTGTCACAGGTAGGAGAGGCAGGTAGAGAGAGAGATGCAGAAAAACCAGCACTCCCTGCCCTCCCCACTGCTGGTTCTCTGTCTCCCTCTCCTTTGCTCCAGGAATTTTAACACAACGAGTTGGGAAGCTCATTTTCTTCTCACCGTAAGCTCTCCTGCAGCAGCAAAGGAAAACAGAAGGAAAAACGGGATAAATGGTACTCCACTGAAAAGTCATATTGTTAAATTAAAAATAAATACATTAATTAATTAAAAAGCAGCTCTGTTTGTGGATTATGCAGTGATTCAGAGAGAAATTAAAACACCACCTCTTGGCTGCCCAGTGCCCAAGTGGCTCTCAGATTGTCCTGCCTGTTGGAGGCTCCAGGCTGGGATGGAGACCTGGCCCTCGGTCCAGCCCCAGGGCAGGTATTTAAAATGAGCTGGAATTTCATTTCAGCACCTCCTGAACAAGGCTCATGGTGTTCACCCCGGCCCCTTTGGCACCCACCCCAGGAAACTCCTGGGAATTATCAGCACAGGGCAAAAAAGGGGGAGCACTGGGAATGTGTCAGGTATGCTGGGAACAACCCACCAGCCCTGAGTGCCCAGTGCCACCAATGCCATCCAGCTGCCACCACCAACACCAGGCACCTTAAAAACACTTTGAAAGGCTTTCCCTGTGGAAAAGGAGGCTGGGAGCTGCTCAGGGCCATGTCCCGGGATGGAGCACCCTCAGCATCTGAGGGGAGCAGGAAAACAACATCCCACACTCAGCAGCAGCTGGGAAAAGGCTCAGTGCCCAATCCGGGGTCACATCCTGTCCCTTAGGGATGGAGAGACATGGCCACATCCACCAGCAGAGAGAGCAGGGGAAAATGTGCCCAAATTCAAGCAGAATGAACCCAGACCATGGTGGGTTCGGCACCCCCCGGGGTGGCATCGGGTGCAGGATGGGACTCACACAAAAACAGACACCGAGAAGCGAGGGGGGCCCTGAGCACCCCCATCCCCACAGCCCCGGCGAAGAAATACAACCCAAACCACAAAAAAATTATCTAAATTCTTAGACACGTCTTAGGATTTATGGTCTATGCAAAATAAAATATTTATATAGTGCCTGGGCACAAAGTTCTGCACTTGGCATGGAGAGAGGACAGCAAGACCCAGCTCTAGGACTGCCTGCATACGTGAGTCTGTCTTTAAATATATATGTATAACTAAAACAAATCCCTGTTTATTACTCAGTAGAGAAAACTGCAGGTTTTTTTACATAAATAATCCCAGTGTAAATAAACTCCCCACCCTGAGCAAACTCAAAGTGATCCCATAGCAGATTTCTCTATTTTTCAAATAAATCATCGTTCCGCCCCAACATGGACCTGGCAGCTAGAATTTCCAAATCACTCAGGAGCAGCGCTGGGATGGGAGCTGGAAACAACCCAAACAAACAATTTTACAAGTTCCAGAAGTCCAAGCCCCCTTCCATATCCACCATCCCCCCTTCCTTTTTTTTTTAATTTCTTTTTTTTAATTTGACGAGCGGGAGGGGTGGGCGCTGCCACTGGCCCATAGGAAATCGGTGACCCAGGGACATCTGCAAGCCATTAGGACACAGACTTCAGGTAGCTCCCAGAAACACGTGCTGTCCACATTACACCCTCCAAGTATATTTCCACAACTTTACTTCTCCAAATAAACAGTCGGGCTCTCCCTGCATTAGCAAGGAGCTGCACAAACAGGTAGAGAGAATGGCAGTTTTATTCCCCTTTCCAGTTCTGATGGATTTCTTGTAAGCTGTTGCTGGGCTGTGTAATTTGAACTATTGCTTGGAAAACATAATAGGGCCGGTTTAAAATTACGGCCATTTATTTATGTGGATGTGACTATGAAACATCGTGAGGGATTTGCACAGCGGGTTAATTCACGCTGCGGCCGACCCGCTGCTCGCAGAAAGGTGCTGGATGGGACCAACGGTCAGAATAAAACTGCAAATATAAAGTATGTAAAAATTAGAATCCAACAGGGTTTACATTTGGAGTGAGAGATTTTTTAGACAAAAAAAAAAAAAAAATTATAAGCAGGTTTTATACTGTCTAAAGAAATTCTACTGCTTTTTAACGTCGCTAAGAGAGGGAGGTTTCACCACGCCGAGAGGGGACCTGTGGTGGTGGCTGATGGCACAGGGACCACAGACAGGGACACTGGCAGTGCTGCATCTACTCATGGGAAAGAGGGATACAAGCAGGGAGAAGGTGATGCTTCCAGCATTCCCTCCAGGGCACTTCCCCTTTTCTGGAGAGCTCATATTGTTATGAATGAAAACTCCGTCTTTTGTCCTCATTACCGGAGCTTTACTTTTGGCTTTGATCACTTTCCCCCGAGTGATTGGAACCAGATTGATTTATCTTTGCATCTGATGGGGAACCACTTCCAGCCCGGGCTGACATCCGGGGAATGCTGTGCCTGGAGAACACGGCAAATCCACGGCCAGCAGCACAACAGGCACCGCTGGTCAGGCCAAAAGTGTTCCCACAAGCTAAAGGTGCACCTTGGGGGGGGAAGAATAAATTAATAATAATTCTCCTCTCTTTCTCTTAGGAGAAAAAAACCCCTTTGGGAGGGGGAAAACACTTTTGGGAAGGTATTTCCACACAGTTTTAACTGAGACGGATAAATTTTCCATGTAGCCAAGTTTGCAGAGCTTGGAGCCAAAATGCCTACAAGCAAATAAATAAATAAATATTACACCCTCCCAAATGTAGCACTTTAATCTCCAGAAAAAAAAGAAACAACAAAAAAAAAACCCCAAGAGCATTTGTGAAGTTCAAGGTTGTGCACGGTGGTTTCCAGCTGTGGGAGAAAGGGAAGGGAACAGCAAAGAGGTTGTTTCTCTTTGCTATGGTGGAGGCTGTGCCGGAGCCAGGGAATGTTCAAACCCCTTCGGAGCTCAGAGATCCCAACTCCAAAATGGGAGTGGGAATAAATCCACCACTGGCTTTTCCTGCGGGGGAGCAGCTCCACAAACTGGGGAGCTGCCCATCAGCACTGGTAGTTCTTATTAGAAAAACTAAAAATCCCCAGTTTTCATCTCTTTTTCCCAGATTTTTAGCACTTTCAAAGCTTTTTGTCCAAGGGAAAACAGCCTTTCCCTGCTCACAATTCCTTTTCTGCCGCCTCCAAGGCTCCTCCTAATCCCGATTCCCTCCCAGCAGGATCTGGCCCTCGGCAGCTTCGCCTTCCCAGGATTATTTTTTAAGTGGTAAATAAATCTCCACACTATTTCCAGTGCTGCTGTTTGACCAGCCACGATGAGTGTGCAGATATTTAATAGCTAAAACAGCGAGACGTGGTCACATTAGCGCTGCCACCCAGCTTGGAAACAATCAGGGTCATTTCACCGCCACGCCGGGATTATTCCTCTCAAACTCCCGAGTTTCTTTCACTTTATTCTACAGAGCAAGTCCATCAAGCTGGGATTTTTAGGCATGAATTAAAAACAAATATCCTTCAGGCACTTGCCTTTGGAGTCTTCAAGCTCCTTACTTACAGAAAAAGGGGGAGAAAATGCCCGTCCTCCAGTTTTCTCACCCGTTCCCAGGTCAGGATTTGCCAAGCTTCATTCACACGCTGTGTTGTCTCCAGCTCAAGGTGCAGCAGCTTTTGAGGGCCAGAAAAACAGAGCTTTAAAAGTTAATACCATGACATAAATATAGAATACCAAGAAATTCTTAGCAGAATTTACAAAATTAAACACCATTCTACCCCCAATATGTCACCCATCAGCTACTGCTCTTTATCTCCTGGTTTTTTCACTGTACAATGACCTTCTGATAAGGACGTGTCACAATGTGCCTGAGAAACGCTGGGGCTTTTGAAAAACAAATAGATAGAGCACAAAAAAGGGACATGAGCACAGCTCTGTGCAAACCCTGCTGGGGAGGCCATGGCAGAGGTGTCCAACACCTCTGGACTGGCTGGAATACAACATGGAAGGGGCTCAACACCCACCTCGTGTCCTGAGGACCGTGGATGGTCCCAGAGCTCTTGGGCAGGTGATCCCAAAAACAAAGCACAGGTTTCATCCCTGCACCAGCAACACTGCTGGGATGGGACAGAAATCCGTGGTGCTTCAGGCAGTGACACCTGGACTGGAACAATGTGGGATCCCTGCCCTGGAGACCCGACCATGGCTGGGAAAGGGGATGGGGGAAAATCGACTGAAACATGAACATTTTGTGCTGCACACGAGAACGTTGAGCGGCGACAAAGGACACGGCTGAGCCTTCCCAGCTCGCAGCCCTTCTGACTCAGGGAGGGGGGAGGAACCCAAAGTGGGGAGTGCTTTTGTGCCTGGTGGGATGTGGCACCGCTCCCACATTTAATAAAATGTCCTTGTTTGGGAGGGGGTGACAGAGGGAGTGATAATTACACTGTAATTGATGGCGCTGCACCTTCCCTGCCGAGAGCTGCCATCCAAAAACACCAGAGCAAACGGTCCCAGATAAATTCAAAGGCATGATCATATCTGGAATTTCACATTTCGTGCCATTGATCAGTGATTGATACAGTTTTGATATCAAAATCAGAGACGTGGTGCGGGAATGAGTTTGTTTTCAGAGAATTCCACTCTAACCCAAATCTTCCAGTTCTGCCCGCATTGCTCACCATGAGCAGGGAAAGCCTTTCCTGGGTCGGGAGGCAGCACCAGCTTCTCCTTGGATTTCTCACCCACTGGGAGAGACTGATTTGTGGCAGAGCACGGAGCCAGCACTGGCCTGTGTGGGGTCAGAGGGGACAGGGTGACATCACAGCATCCCTGGGGAAGCCACTGCCTGTCCAACACCCACCCCATGGCCGGGGGGTCGGAGGAGAGGCTGAACTTCATCAGGGAGCTGCATCAAACCCCTCCAGGTCCCACAAAACACCAGTAAAACACAACTTATTCCAGCACAACTGATCTCACACACATCAATATGTAAGTTTTGAGAGAAAAACCACCCCAGAAGCCCCACACAGTGCTGTTCCCTCTGCTACTGAAATTCCCGGCTCCTCCACTCCACTTGGAAAGATTATTTCCTAAAAAACAGTGATTTGATTTAGCACAAGGCAGGGGAAAAAAAAAAAAAGCATCAAACAAGGGCTCTAATCCTTGCTAAAAATCTTTCCTGATATCTGAGCTTGCCACTTAGGGTAAAACAATGTTAATTCTTTCAAAAGAAAAGAAAACTTCCATCCTGACGGGAAAGCAGCAGCAGCTCAGTTGCTCTAAAGGAAACTTCTAACCCTGCAAAACGACTGTGATTAATCAGCTTGTCCACGTTGTCTAAATAGTCCTTCGAACAGGAATTAAAAATAATAATCCAGAAATTATAAAATCACACACAATAACTGGAGAGCTCTTTGCCATTTCTCTTTTGTTTATTGTTCAAACTTGTCAAACCACTTTCTTTGGTTAAAACAGGCTGTTTGGGAATGAAAAGGCAGAGTCCCTTTCAGCAGATGGACTTTCAGAATGAAAAATGTTCTAATTATTACACTTTTCATTAAATCAATTATCCTCCCAAATTGTTCTTGTGTTTATCTCTGCCAATCAGCAGCAAAGCCATGGAACAATCTGTTGTCACCGTATTTTTCTCCTCCAGGTACATTTGTTCAGATTTTTGCTACAGCAGCTCCAGCTGAGATAAGAAAAGTCTACTGCCTGTGTTTTCTTTGATGTTCTATAAGAAACACATAAATTAAACGAGATTTGCTGAGCTAAATTCCATCATGCACTAGCCCAGAGCTGAAATTACCAAGGGAAAATAATTCACGATTATCTCTTTTGCTGTAAGGTTATCTTTTTTGCTGCAAATAATGATACAAAACTCAGCGGATCTTTTCCTGGACTACTGAATATTTAGCAAAGTAAAGAAATATAATGCTGGGAAAAGCATCCTCTGTGTTCCAGGCACAAGAAACCCCAAATTCTCATGAAGAAAAATCCCACTCGGCTCTCAGTCCCCCTAACCCTTCGGACAAAGGCTCTGGAAAGAGGACAGACACTTACCTTTAAACTCACCCAAAGAAAAACTACTTCTCAAAAGTTTGCAAGC
>VXBX01008453.1:321585-345933 GCA_013400415.1 Scytalopus superciliaris | reverse complement strand
TGTTTTCTTTTGTCTTAAGGATAAACTGGAAAAAAAAAATAAGATTTGTACAAACTAAAGATTGCAAATGTAGCGTATCACTGAATCATTTGCCTTGTTTTCTGCCTCAGCTCTCTGGGACACACGAGCTCGTGCGAGGACGAGACCCAAGGCCCCGGCCCTGCCCGGGGGCGGCTCCGTTTTAGCCTTCCACCCCCCCAAAACTGTCTTCAGACCTGGGGGGACACTGACTTTGGTGAAGCTGTGGCTGAACAGTTAAGGATTGCTTTTTAAAAAAGACAGCAAACTTTTTTTATTTAAAAAAATGATATATTTGTTAACATTTTTTTTTTTTTAGGGATTCAGTAGAAGAAAAAAAAATCTTAAAGCACTCTTATAATATGGCATCTTTCTATTTCTGTATAAAAGCAGATCTTTTTAAAGTATTTCTGTAACTTAAAAGACCTGTCATTTAAATCATATTTTGTCTTTAGGTAAGTTTGGTTTGGTTTGTTTGCAAGATCCTTCTCTCTGTGAAACTTACCTTTTTTTTTTTTTATTTGTATATTATTGTTTGCAATAAATATACATTGTATTAAAAGTTAAACATGCCCCTGCCTGGTGTCTGATTTCCCTCCAAGGAGCACTGGGGCCACGCTGGAGCCTCAGCATGGTTTTGGGCTCATTGATGGGGGCAGGTCCTGAGCACAGCCATCCCAGAGAAACCAGAGCCAGGGAATAAATGGGAGCTGGACATAAATAAAACCAGGCTGGGCAGTTCAGAGTGTGACAACTGAGCTCCAGAGGTGACAGGGAGCTCCAGCTGTCCCTGAGCCCCGCTGGCTCTGAGCACTCTCCCTGGGCTGTCTGCTCTGTGCTGCCTGGTTTGGAGGGATGCTGAGCACAAGATGAGTGGGAAAGGAGCTACCCCGGGAGTTTGGGTTTTCAGATCATTCCTATAAAACTGCTGAAATCCTCCCAAAAAGCCAAAATCTGAACAGCCAAGCAAGACATGTATCATCCTCAAGGATCAATGTCACCTGTTCCCCCCACAAATGCAGCACAGGCACCCCAGGAAGAAAAGCTCTCCCAGCTCAGCCAGACATTGCTTTTCCTATCAAATTCGGCCCAAATAAATCACTAATCCAATCCTGCACAGTGTCTACCCCACTGGTCCCCTGGAGCAGCTCACGGCGCTCTGGGTTTTGCCACCCCACCCCATTGCTGGTGTCACTGCAGAGCTCGCTGGTGACATGACTTTGTGCAGGTGCCCTCCCTGACCTTCCCTCCAAGGCCACAGTTTTCACATGTGAAATCGTTTGCAAAAATGTCAGAACCTGTCCCAGACTCCACACAGAGCTGCAGCTGGCACAGGGCAGCCCCTGGAGGTGCTGGGGGGCACTCGGGGTCACCCCATGGGGCACAGCAGAGAACAGGGGCTGTGCTAATAAACCCTGTCACACAGACCTCATCAAACAGCAGTTTATACTCTCTGGACTCTTTTTCCCTGGCTGAAAAGCCACTCCAATCCCAGCAAGCCAGAGCCTGCAGCCCCAGAGCACACCAAGCTCGTGGCCACAACACAAAACCTCCACTCCGGGGTGAAATAATTTTACACCCTGCGAGGAGTTCATTTACCCTGTGCGTTAGTTGGGGTCGGTGTCACTCTCCCTGCACCATCAGCCACCGCAGGGTGGGAACACTTCGTTCCCCGGGCATTTCTCCGCAGCACACGGCAGGTTTCCCCTGCCCCCATCGGGCTTTGCCAGCCGCGAGTCTGTGGCTTTGCTTGTCGTTGGATAGAAGAACAAACACAGCTCCCGGAGTTCTGTCGAGGAAGCAGCCGGGACCCTCAGGGAGAGCTCCGCACCCCAGACAAGGGCTTTGCGGTGCTCGAGCGGCTGGGATGGGCTGTCACCCAGCAACGTGCTGGAAAACATCCCAAAATCAGCGCAGCCATCGCCTGCCTCCCCAGGGGTCTGGGTCAGCAGGGACCCTTCGCATTCCCGGCGGTTTGCAATGGGAGCAGGGCAGAAGGAGCAGGGATCCCGGCCAGATCCCGAGCAGGCAGCGCCGCAGCGAGCCCCGCAACAGCCCCGGCTGCTCCCAGGGGTGCGGTGGCATTTCTGTCCCAACACAGCCCTGCTGGCTCCCTTCTCTCTCCCATTCCATGAGCTCCACCTTCCCAGCGGAAGCATCCCGGGGGTATCTTCCTCACGAGAAACCAAAAGAGCGAAGCTCATGACCCAACCCCGGACCTGTAATTTCTGCACTGTTTACTCATGGTGTGGGCTTTAATGCTCTTGGCCTCCCCTCGGGAAAGCCAAGCTGGATAGGGTCCCTGGGCACTCCAAACTTCCTGCCCACCCACCCACAGCCGGGCTCTGCCCCGCTCCGGGAGGGGGACAAAGGGACACCAGGAGGAGGGGGAAAAACGCTGGAAAAGCCGCGCAGCTCCAGGGCAGCGTGTGCTAGAAAGCAGAGCGGGAGGGGTGGGGAGAGGAATGATAAAGGAGCTGGAGGGAACTCTCCCAATGCTGCAGGGCAGGTTTGAGCGGCGGCACAGACGGGCGGCCGCGATGCTGCCCGGCGGGCCGGGGTGCACCGGGGCAGCCCCCCAGGGACCCGCAGGGCTGGGGTGCTGATGGGCCGGGCTGCTCGTTTAGCTCAGTGAGGGCTTTGCCTTGTCCATCAGCGCGGAGGAAAATAAGCAATTCCATTTAAAAAAAAAATTAAATGGGGAGAAAGTTTGAAAGCAGCGCCCGGGCACAGCCCCCGCTCCCGGTGGGTCCCGGTGATGCCCCGGTGTGCCGGGCTCGGGGCCGGCAGCGGTGGCAGCTGCTCCCAAAGCGAGCTGCAGTTCGCATTTCCTCAGCCAGCTGTTCGCGTTGACATCGCCTGAAAGCCGCGGCTTTCTCCGAGAGAGGAGACGATCCTGCCAGCTGTGCGCCCGGATCCCGGGATGGGCTGCGGCTCCTGCCCAGCTGCAGCCTCTGGGACAGGGAACATCCGCAGAGCAGCACAGCGAAGGTGTTGCTGGTCTTTCTCTTTTCCCTTTTCAGGGCCCGGTTCCAGGAATCTGGTGGAGATTTACAAGTAAAAGTGAAAGCAGCAAGTTGGGTTTCCCCCTGCGTCTGGTGCTTGTCTCCCTCGGGACCACACTCGGCTCCCAGCAGGGAGCTGCTGTCACCCAGGACAGTGTCTTAGGAAGGGGAAACAAACACAAACCCCCTGTTCTCTGCTGACATCAGAAAAATTTGGCTAAGATGCTTGGATTCGGTGCTGTAAAGATAGAAAAGGTGGGGAAAGAGAATTTAGAGACACAGGGTGCAAACGGGTCCAAAAAAACCCTTAAGCAACTCTAGCACAACCTCCTCTGCCTGGCTGGCGCTGTGGATGCAGATGGGATCAGAGAAGCTCCTCCCTCGGGAAGCTGGTGCCAGGGATGCACTGCAATGCTGCAGGACACAGAGTCACTGCTGTCCCCTGTGCCACCCCCAGCCCGGCTGGATGTGACCAGAACAAGGAGTGGTGTGGCTCCCATCGCACCCAGATCACGGTAACAACGGGAGGGAGGGGAGGAAGAGGCTCCCACAGACCCTTCCTGCTCCCCCAGCCATCCAAGGCAGAATTAACCCTTTTGAAGCTGCAGTGGATCATCACCATGTGGCCATTCCCAGCTCAAGCTACAAGCCTGGTGTCACCTGCCATTCCGCAGATCCCAAAACTCCCAGGAACGGGCCCCAGCCACCACAGCCTTGTGGGCACAGACATGCCCTAAGTGCTACTGTAATAGAAATAATCTATCTGAGGTGTCTTGGGGGCCATAAAGACCTCGAGTGTTCACTCCTTGAGTCAGAGCCCACCTCTTTCCTCCCCGTTTGCACAAGGACTGCTCTAATGGGGCGCTGAGCCACAATCAGGGGCCTGAAGTGCTATTGTAATACAGCTACTAATCAGGCAATAGCTTTTATACGAGCAGCCCCTGCTCAGGCTGCGCTCCCAAGGCTCATAAACTGGGGAAGGCTCTATTGAAGTCACCAGGAGCCCGGCCCATGCACAGGGAGCTGGATCAGAGCTGCTCAGCCAACCCTGAGGCTGTGAAATACCAGTTTCATTCTCTGTGTGTGCTCCTGAGTGTCTGTGTGTGTGCACACACATGCACATAGAGCCTGGGACCATCAATGGCAAGCAGCCTGAGCTTTGAGACACGTTGTTTGTAGAGCTGGGGTGGGGAGGGGAGTTATTTCTCCATTAAGACAAAGTCACGTTTATAGAAGGCTCAATAAAAACCATTTGAAATAAGAAATAACAGCGACTCTACGAAGAGAAGGGAAAGGAAACAAGCCCCCACTACACATTTCTAATTAATTACCTGCCTGGGAGCTGCTCTCAGCTTTCAGTGACTGAAACATTTTACGGGGGGAACGTCTGAGCGCCGGGTCTGTGCAGCTTACGAGCGCGGTGACCGCAGCGCTCCGGGAGCGAGACGCAATAACGCGGCTCCTCAGCCCAACAGCGGCACAGCCAGGCCCAGGGGCTGCCCCAGCCAGACACACACAGCCATTCAGCCTGGAAATAAGTAGGTTTTTAACAAGGTCGTTGCTCTGACTTGAGGAAATCCACAGGCTGAACAACGTGTGGCCGCCCCGAGACGGCCACGTGCAGAAAACACCCAAGCGGAGTCAGAGCTGCAGAGGGACCAGGGTGGTGGCAACCTGGCCCCATCCCCTGCCCTGCAGCTGGCCAGATCCAACCCCTGCTCTGCCATCACCTCCATCAGCCTTCTCAGTAATCCCATGGGGTTCTGCACTCCACAGATTCCAGATCCACATCACATTTCCCGGTCTCAGGGGACTGGTTGAGTGCCCAGCTCAGAGTTTCCTTTGGCACAAAGTTTCTCACAACTGAATAGGATTTCACCCTCAGTGCTCAAGGTGGCAACTCACACGTGGTCCCCCAGTTCAGGTAGGACAGTGTTTCTGCCCCACATCCCTCCCAGGTCACTGCCACACCCTGAGATGTGTCAGAGGGAAAAGGGGGGCAAAAAAAAGCTTTACATTTAATTTTCCATCTCCCACTGTGGGGATTAATTGCACACATCGTCTAGGCAGAAACCAACTATCACCAAGCAAAGTCTCGCTCCATAAATTTTAAACTGCTAATAATAAGGCTGGACAGGAGTTTTAAAGCTTCAGTAGACAGTTTACAATTAACCTACTCCTGTCAGCTGGAAAATCACCTTAAAATGTGATTGCAGTTCACGTCTGACTCACTTTGAGAGTTAGAAACTGCTTCAGAATCCCTGTAAAAGCATCGAGCAGAGCCAGGAGAAGGGCCTGAGGGGCAGAGTTTCAGCCCAGACCTGACCTGAATTTCTCCCAACACTGGGGCAGATTTTCACCAGGTGTCCCACAGGATTGCCAGTCCAGCCTCCCTGAGTTTTGGAGCATTTTGAGCTCATGCCAATCAAGTTTTTATCAACTCTTCCAAGAAGACAAACTCCTGGCTCAACACATCTTTGATTTAGCAGCTGCAACACAGGTGAGGGAGACAAAGATGTGGGTTTTGAAGTCCCAAACTACCAGAGACACCTAAGGAAAGATAACCTAAAGCCATCATGCCATGGAGCATTGGACACACCCACCACACGAGCCCTTTTGCATCCAGATTCTCCTCGGGCTTTCTCCAAGCTGGAAGGTGAATTCCAGGAGTTGGAGCCACCACGCCAGTGGTCACCTCCCAGCTGAGCCAGACTAACCAAGCACACAGAGAGATCCCTGCAGTGCAATGAGGGGCTCCATCCCTATAACTCAGCATGGCCAATACCTTTTTTCCCCTCTTTTGCCAACTCCATCACAACTTTTTAAAGATAAAAAATACACTAAGTTACGGAGTTTTACTGTGAGGGTGGGCAGGCCCTGGCACAGGGTGCCCAGAGAAGCTGTGGCTGCCCCATCCCTGGGAGTGTCCAAGGCCAGGTTGGAACAACCTGGGCTGGTGGAAGGTGTCCCTGCCCATGGCAGGGGGTGGCACTGGATGGGCTTTAAGGTCTGTTCCCATACAAACCATTCCATGATTCTATGAGCAGCATGAACATTTAAGGAAGTTTTGGCATCCAAACCAGCCTGCTTGGATCCTACCACCTCACAGACCAAGACTTCAGTCCTTGGCCACAGCCATGAGGTGAAGCTTCAAAAAGGTCCCAACTGAAATATCTTTTAAAAGCCCCCCTAATGAATTGCATCAGTGAGGAGTAAGTTGGGGAGGGGAGGCACCCAGTCATTTTCTGTGATTAAAAGGCAAATTTTATTCCTCTAGAAACTTGGAAGCAAATGTGGCGTTGCCATGGTTTCACACCCACTGGCTGGAAATGACAATATTAGCAGGGTGACCTGGTAATTAGAAACTGTGCCCCCAGGTCAGGCTGCGGAGAAAATAAAGAGAGATTACGGAGTCCTAAAGACACAGCATAATGCTGCGGGCTCCTGGGCTCCCCACCTTTTATAACCGGCCCATTTAAATGCAGATTATGACTTTCCACCTGGGGCTGCTAATCTGTCTCACAGCCAGATCAAACAATAAGGCATCTCTCCGCACTGTGGGGCCAGGGTGCTTTGGAGCTCGGGCTGTCATCAGGTCCCTCACTCTGTCTGTCCCCCTTTTCTCAGGATAAACCCCAGAGTTTTCCATTCACAGATGATTGTTTTTCCACCCTGGATGTTTATGTCCTATTCTGCCTCCTCCAAACCCCAAAGATTTGGAGCAAACCAGGCTCAGATTTTCGTCCTCATCTCCCTCCCCCAAACCCCAAGGATGTGGAGCAAACCAGGCTCAGATTTTCGTCCTCATCTCCCTCCCCCAAACCCCAAGGATGTGGAGCAAACCAGGCTCAGATTTTCCACTCGGTGATGCAATGGAAGACAAGGGGCAGCAATCAAGCTCATTAGCATCGGGCTGGCACACACTCAGTTTAGGGGGAAGGATCGTGAAGGGGTCCTGAAATAGCAGGAGAGTGATTTCAGGGAAGCAGGTGGCTCCTCTCAGCCCAGCATCCCAAAGAACACTCGAGGACACAAAGTCAGTGCCAGCCCAACAGACCCTACTGGTATCAGCTGGGTGATGCCAGGCAGAGACACCCCATCCCCATGGGAGCTACCTGACCCAGCACCTGGGCAACCCCAACACTGCAGCCCTTCCCCTGATGTTTCATGAAAATGAGCAGCATCAGCAGGGACAGAGTTCCGAGACCACCTCACACTCAATGGCAGGGAAATCAAACCCCATGTCTGAAAGAGGATGGGATAGCTGGGTATCCAAGCAGGGAACAGACTCCAGGATCCAGCACTTGTTCTGGTTCCCAGCTTGCCTTGGCCATCAGTTTGATGAGTCCTGTGGCATGAAGAGCTACAGAATCATTTAGGTTGGAAAATACTTCCAGTATGATCGAATCCAGCCTGTGCCTGATTCCCACCTTGTCACCCACACCAGAGCACTGAGTGCCATGTCCAGTTGTTCCTTGGCCACCTCCAGAGATGGGGACTCCACCACCTCCCTGAGCAGCCTATTCCATTGCCTGACAATCCTTTCTGTGGAGAAATTTTCCCCAATATCCAACCTAAACCTACTGTGGTGCAGTTTGAAGCTGTTTCCTCTTATCCTTTTGTTACCTGGGAGAAGAGGCCGACCCCCACCTTGCTACAACCTCCTTTCAGAGAGTTATACATAGTGATAAGGTCCCCCCTGAGCCTCTTATTCTCCAGGCTGAGCCCCCCCAGCTCCCTCAGTCGCTCCTCAAGAAATACCCAGGGAGTCCTGCCCTGAGAGACTAAGAATGGTCCAAACGTGCCACTGTCAGCAGAAGGTTGTTAGCCCAGGCTCTCACCGAGGAAAAAGCAGCCAAGGTGTTTCCAGCTGTGTTTTCTCTGGTGGCAGCTGCTGGTGGTGTCTGGGTGGGGACTGTCCTCACCCAGGACTCCCACCGTGCACAGGGAGGTTAGAAAGGAATAACCCAGACACAATCCCTGCAAGCTGGACATTAAAATCCCCCCCTCCCCGTTTCAAATGCCAGCAGAGCGGGTAATGCCGATGCCATTAAAGCCAGATGAGTCCATCAACACCAGCAGAGAGTGAGAAGCTTTAAGCTC
This sequence comes from Scytalopus superciliaris, assembly GCA_013400415.1. Lineage (NCBI taxonomy): Eukaryota > Metazoa > Chordata > Aves > Passeriformes > Rhinocryptidae > Scytalopus > Scytalopus superciliaris. Next base: position 337,807 of record VXBX01008453.1, on the reverse strand, counting down.
CTTAGACTCCTGCACCTGGCTCTTTGCTGCTCTTCGCTTTCATTAAGTATGGGAGCCTTTCAATGAGGGTTAATAACAGCCCTGCACCCTGAGCAGGCTCCGTCCCAGGGCCTGTCATGTCCTTCTCACAACCCAGCACAGGTGTCAGGTGCATCAGGCACCTTCCACAGCTCTTCAGAGAGAGCCAGGAATTTTATCTGCTTTTCTGGAGATGCCAAACCCAAGGCCTCAAGGCCCAGCATGTGACAGATCCTGGTGACGTGGGTGTCTCTAGGTCCCACTCACTCCCCTTGGATGGATATTCAACATCTCTGTCACCCTGTGGTCCTGAAAACCCAGGACAGCTCCATACAACTATTTTCAAACATTCCCCCTTCAAAAATCACCTTAACTAGGAGAGGAATAGGGAAAATGATTCCCAGAAGCCTCAGAAGGACACAGTGGAGGTTGCTGCCTTCCTCCCATAGCCCAACCTGTGCAAAATGTCCTTAGCAAACATAAGAAGGAAAAGCCAACAGGGCATCCTGGAAAATAACCCAAAACCCCAACCTGTGAATGCAACTGCAGGCAAACCCCTTCTTTTCCAGCTTCCCTTTTTACAGCAGTAAAACAGCTCCTTGTAGCAAGTCTGGTGTGATAAACAAGGAGGGTAAGGGAGTGCTGGAGTGGCAGGCACTGGGAACAGCAGAAAAGCCAGACTGGATCCCCCAAGCCTTGCCATGCACACCCAGGCCAATCTGAGCTCCTCAGGGCCTCAGTTTCCCCACACTTGCACACCTGAGATCCCACTGCGCAAACAAACAACCCATTTGATGCTTGGAAATCACAGAGAGCCGATTTTGCACATTTTTATTTCAAGGTATCAGCACTGCAGAAGCGACTTGGGTCACCTTATCCCTGCAGGCAGCCCAGGCCCAGCACAGACATGTCTTACCACTGAGAAAGGACCCCAAGAAAAGCCAAAACCTTAATAGCTTCATACTCGCCTTCCTCAACCCCGGTGCTGCCTCCCGTCCCCTTTCCTCGCCCCCGTTCCTCCTCCCTTCCCAAACTGTCATGGTTTATTTTGTTTGGGTGGATTTTCTTTCTCTTTGCTCCCCCCCCGCCCCTCGCAAACAGATAGTTTTCCCATGGAGATCCAGCCCGCTCCGTGCCCATTAGCATCCTTGTGCATAATTAGAGCCCAAGGCATTGTCATGCAAAGCAGCCTCGGATGACAACACTTCAGCCTGGACGACGCAGAAACGCTGCGAGGAAGTTTCTCACACTGGTTTTAGCCAAGGCAAACTGGCCCGTGCACGGGTTTGAGATTTTAATTAATTAATGGGTGCTGGGCTGCCCTCAGAGCCCCACCACTGCTCGAGGATGGAGCCCCCAGGGTCCCTCCACCCCCCCACCCATCCATGGGCTTCACCTTTCTGTTTAACAGAATCAGGGAGAGCTTTGGGTTGGAAGGGATCTTAAAGCCCATCTCCTTCTACCCCAGGACACCTTCCACTAGACCAGGTTGCTCCAAACCCTGCCCAACCTTGGACATTTCCAAGCTTCTCTGGGCAATCTGTACCAGGGGCTCACCACCCTCACAGGGTAGAATTTACTTTGTGGCATACTTGTAACTCATTAAAATAAACTGAAAAGGCCACCCCGGGCAGCCAGAGAATAATTTCCCACCAACCATAAGGGGTGAGAGGGCTCAGTTGGCATCTCCATCACAGTGACATGGTGGGTTCTGTCCTCACTGCTCTCCCTACCAGCTCATATCAACCAAAAAGGCTCAAAAAGCTTTTTCTGCTCCCAAATCAAAATCTTTAGGGGTTTTCTTCTGACTCTAGCTGGATACTGGTGGTGCCCTGTAGGAGGTCACACAGGGTAATGATGGCTGGGGGAAAGATGGGTGAGCTGGCCCAGGATAACTCAACAGAGGAGATGGGCTGGATGTTGAGCTCCTCTCCTGGAACCTTCCCCTGCTCCTTGGGCAGTAGATGTGAGCAGGTCATGTGTGTAAAAGGCTCAAGGAAAGAGAAGACACATTTTCCCAAGAAAAGCTATAAAATAGGAGGAGCAGATTTTCAAATATCTTCAGCAGAGCCAGGAGAAAACACCCCTACCCACCTACACCCCTGAGAACAGGCACATTCACCATATGGCAGAGCAAGAGACCAGCATATAAATGGAGAATAAGGGTAAAATTATAAACAGGATCTAAGAAATACCCAAGTCCCATTTTCAGTAGGGATTTACCTTCCCAACAGGCAAAGTCCCATTCCCCTGCAGTGGGATTTGCATTCCATGTGCAGCATCACTGGTGCAAAGAGTTTAAGAGCTTCCTGGTGGGGGATTTTGCCTTTTATCACCCCCCAAAACATTCACTGCAAAAACACATCCTGTCTGCTCCCTCCTGCCCCACAGCCCTGAGAGATCCACAGCACCAGAGGCCAAAAGGGCTCCTCCAGACCCATCAAACAGAACAAAGCAAACCCCAAATCCTGCCTCCACAACCACTCCCAAAGCATCCCTCAGTAACTTGTTCTGGAGCACTGCCACACCTCCAGCTGGGGACCTGGGGGGACAGTGTGGCAGCAGGGACACATCCCAAAAGGGGTTTGAATTCACTTCCTTGGGAGCTAATAAAATAATAACCTAATAATAACCACCATCTAATAACAGGAGCCACCAAAAGGTGAAGAAGCAGCCAAGTCAGAGCAGTGCTGGGTAATTGAAATGTGTTGAAACCCTGAGATACTTCTGGGAATGTCAGAGATTAACACACCTGGCAGGTCTAATCCTTCCTCAAACCAGCACCCTGCAAGTGCTTCCCTCCCCGAACAGCAGCTCCTCTGCTCCTCCACCAGCTGACACGGATGTTGGCACCCAGATTTCAGTGTCTTTTCATGTCCTTGAGGGGCTTTGCCAACGTCTCCTGTTACCGTAACAAGAAGGCTTTTGATACAGGAATTTCAGAGAGGACCAGTGGGAAACGGGGGCTGCGGGCAAGGACAGCGGCTGCTTTGAACCACTTCTGGGTATTATTTTTGCCCTTCTTTGTCCTCCCTCACATTAGTTCCTGCTCAGTGAAGAACAGGGCTGGAAACATGATGTGCACACACCACGGGAGGCTTCCTATCGCTCCATCTGAGCATCCCAGAGCTTCCCTGGTAATGCCAACCCCTTCAGACCACAGACAGGGACTGAGTCAGGATCCCGTTGCTGCAGGTTGACTCATGGGGGAGTAATTCGGGACCCAGGAACCCACTGCAGCAGGTTGATTCACAGGGAAGGAATTTGGGATATTTCTGAGGTGTCCTCAGTTTAACCCTTAACCTCCCAGCTCTGCTCCTTGGCTTCACTCCGGGAATTCCCCCTCTCTCAAGGCAGAGACCAAAGCATCAGCATTTAAAATGAGCTGCAGAAGCAGGTGAGTCACCAAGAGTGAGAGTCATCCACAGAGACAAGCACCCCCACTGATGTCTCCCCACCGAATTCCTGGAGGATGCCAAGACCACACATCTCTCTCTGGACAGCCCTGCAGAGCTGTGTCAGTCACAAAATCTAGTGATTTCAGCCAAAAACACAGCTGAGAGCCACCCTGCACCTCAGTTAAGGGATCTGGTACTCATTAACCCTCAGGGTAATGACCCTCAGGGCTGTGTGTGCCAGGTAACCTCCTCCTCCGTGAGCCTTCCCTGAAGGGGAATAGGGGAAAAAATAGGTGAAGGAGCTGAGAGTGCTACAAACACCTTCATGGCCCTCACCTGCTCCCACACACCCTGAAGTGGTGAGATCTTGGTCAAGGGGACACTGACCAACCTAGGATGAACTGGCCAGTGCCTGGCACAACTGATGGCAGAGCTGCCTGGTGGGTGCTGAAGCAGCACAGGGAGCTGTCTTCACCCACAGGACACCCCCAAAACAAGAGATAGATACACTTTGAAGGTGGTATCATTCTGTTCAGCCATCCCCAGGGACTCTGTGCTCACCTCCCCACACACACAGGCGGCCATCAGGATATTCAGCAGCTGGAGGGCTGCAGGAAACCCCCACCCCTGCAGATGCTGGGGCCAAGGGGGGCAGAGGAGGTCAGGACTCACTCCTGGCTGGTGTGTTTGCCTTGCCTGCCCCCAGAGCCTGCCACAGAAGGTGGGCAGAGCCAGAGCTGGGGCTGACCCTGCCACTGATCCAGAACCAGCCCAGCCAAGCCGCTGATTGCAACCGTCTGGAGGGGCCAGTGGGTCTAATGTGCTCCCCCGGGCTGGGGAACATGCTGGGAGCTGTCAGTGGGTTAGTTTGGTTGACAAGAGGCTCCTGCAGAGCCAGGCAAGGGATGGCAGTGCTGAGGGCAGCAGGCAAAGTGTCCGTGAGATCTGGGAGCATTTTATAGCCGATATAGTAGCCCAGCCCCCAGGGAGCAAAGGGCTGGTGAGGGCAATGAGAGCACTGCTGGGAAAGGCACAGAACAAGGATCAGAGGCACAGAAAACACACAGAAAAGGACCAAGCAGGGCAAGGCCACTGGGAAACTTGGGTCACACCTCTGCAGGGACAGTCACTGTGGGCAGGGCAGAACAACCCCAGGTTTCCTGCCTGTCCCACATATCTCCTTCACCAGACACTGCAGCAGGAGAGCTGCTGGCCAGGGGAGAGTCCTGCAAAGGTCTCCAGTCCACCAGGGTGTTTTTCCACTTCCCCAACAGGAGAAGAGATCACTGATTCCTTGATACATTAGGAACTTTTTGATGGCCAGAGTTTTGTTTTCCTTCCTGCAAGGTCTCTTTCCTGGGAACTGATTTTGCAGCAGGACAAGAGCTCGCAGGGGTAGATCCCACGTGCTCATTGCACCACAGGACAGAGAAAGGGTGGGAGGTAGAGCAAAACAACACAGATTCCCCACATCCCCCTGGTCAGCTGCTCTCTGCTCCACTCATTTGGGAAAAATAACCCAGAGAAATTAAATACTCCCCCAAGCTGAACCTCCAGCACACACTAAGGTCCAGCAGTTCAGAAAAATGACAACTCTTTGTTTAGACTTTCTCCTAATTCATATTTTATACAGGCCTCTCATAATCCATACTCAATCCATCTTCCCTCTTATTTGTTTTCTCTTCCCCCTCCTTTTTTTCTTTTAACCTGTTTAATCCTTTTAAGTTCAAGGATTTGAAAAGCAAATACTATAAAAGATGAAAGGTGCGTTGGAGGAAATCAACTTTGATAAGAGGCTTTTATGGCTTGTAAACCTTATTCCGGCCCTTTGGCTTGAAAGGCTGCACTAATTTTAAGAGCCTTATGCAAGCCTCACGTTGAGCTTCAAAAAAAAAAGTGTAGCAGCCTAGAAATGATGGGCACCTGGCTAAGGGGCTACTCATCACAGCATGCTGAAGCCTGGCTCAAAGCTGGACAACCAATAACAGCAAAACCGTGGACTTTTAAGAACCCAGGAAACAGCCAAAGCAACTTTCAAAAGAAGAAAACAACCCACTAAAACTTAGGATTAATGGCACAACCCTGAAAAAATTGATGTTGTGATAGTCTCCTTAAAGAAAAGCTCTGCACCTCCAACCCAGCCCTCCGGGCAGAGCATCTCCAGCAGCTCCACGCCGTGGGACCTCTGCCCAGGGGAAAGCAGCTCTGAAAGTGTTAAACAGCCCCAGCCCCACTTCGTGGACAGGTTTCAGCTTCTCCCAGGGCCAGGACTGGGTGCAGTGAGGTCACAGTTTGGCAGAGCAGCTCCTGCTCGGGGCGGAAACAGAGAGCGCGATTGCGTAAGAGGAGTGTTTGGAGACGGAGATGCTTGACAGGGTAAACACACGACTGCCTTGGGTGTTTGAACACAGGCCACGAGGCTCCAAGGGAAACGTCTGAGCACAGACCCAACTCAGGACAACCCCTCTGAGGGGTGGATGTCCCGTCCCAGGTGCTCAGCGCTGAGGTTGGGACTGAGGAGCCCCGCCCTGTGCTCCCAGTGCCCCAGCAGTGCCACCACCCCCATTAGCGGTGGGTGCTGCAGGGTGCAATCACTTCCACAGGGGGTCTCTGGCACCACTCAGGGCAAACACACAATGCCCTTCCTCCTTTGACAAGAGACAGAGCCACAGAATCATTCAGGTTGGAAAAGACCTCCAAGACCATCAACCTGCGCCCGATCCCCACCCTGTCCCTGAGTTGCATGTCCAGTCATTCCTTGGACACCTCCAGGGATGGCGACTGCACCCCCTCCCTGGGCAGCCCCTTCCAATGCTGAGACACTCTTCCCATGAGGAAATTCCTCCTGATGTCCAACCTGACCCCCCAAGAGCTTGGCTCCTGCCCTGCTGGGGGCTGACTGATTACCTGGCTGCAATCATCCTCCCCAGGGTGCTGCTTACAGGGGGGCAGGCTCGGGGCTAAGCAGCATCACGTGGGAGACTCATGCAAAGCATATTATTGTGCAGGAAATGAGCTCCAATCCAGAAAAGGGATATCCAAGGCTGGTTCCTTGGGATACTGTTCTTTCCAGAGGAGCAGGGAGGGTCAGTGGTGGCTGAAAGATCATCCCAGGTGAGGGAGAGGAACTCCCTTAATATCAGATAATCATCTTTCAGATACAGGCAGGAGACTTTTTAGATGCATGAAGGATTTGAATTGTTTTAGTGACATTTACAGATTCCTACAGTCTCTGGAGCAGGCCAGTTATCCTCATCACCTGTTTCCATATATTCTATGCTGTTTCCACATACCCCAGAGCTGGAGAGGAGTTTGTTGATCTGCTCAGAAAGTTTTAGCCTAAATTTGCATCAACAACTACCACAAAAAAATAAAAATAAAAAAAGGGAAATTATAAAAATTCCGCTCAGCCACTGTATGGCTTTTCCAGCAGGATATGGGTCAGGTCCCGCATGTGTTTTGGGGACTGCCCAGTGCAAGAAAACACAAAGAAAAGGCAGTAATTCTTCAGCCAAGTGCAGGGCAAAGACCTGGAGCCCTCGTTGCAGCAGCTCGGCCGCGGTGCCAGGGAAGGTCAGAACACTGAGCTCCCACAGCCCGGCCGGGGGACGGCCCCACGGCCCCCAGCTAATGGGATCTCTGGCGTTCTGCACGTGAGCAGCCCCAGCTCCGCAGGGCAGGGGCACACAAACGGCAAGCAACAACCGGTCTCTAACCCGAAATATTTTCCAGCCTAAATAAGCAAAATGGGTAAAGGGTGGGAAGAAAGTGTGACAGGCAGAGAGGGCAGACTTAGGGAGCTTAAGGGATTTACCCCAGCTGCCAAGTGGGGACTGAAAGCCGGATTTCTGGAGCCCAGATCAGTTTGATCCCAAACCCCTTCACGCGCCGCTGCCGTCGGGAACTGTTCCCACACAAAGGCCACTCCGACTGCAACTCTAATCGATCCCTTTGCAAGCACAACCCCAAATATCATTGCAAACGTGATATGGGAGCGTTCTGCTCACCCCAGGGAGGAACAGGGAACGTGACAGCTGAGGGTGCTGAGATCCTGGAAGAAATGCTGCCGGGACACACAAGCGTCTCAGGTTTTGGAGCAAAACCCTGCCCGTGGGGCTCTTGTATATACAACACCCCTCGTTATTTTTTTTTGTTGTTATCGTTACTGAAAAGCAAAAATGTTTGCAAACACTGTAATCAAGCAGTTTTCACAACTGGAAAATGCTTCCAGCAGACCCAAGCAGCAGAAACTGCTTTCATGACCAATCTTATATCTCCCGCAGATCTGCAAACCCATGAAGGATCTTGTTAGCACGGTGGACTGAAGAAACACAGTGGGCTAGAAATTACAGCAGTGCAATCAGCCCAGCTTTTTTCCATTACCCAGGCTGAAAAAATGCCAGTAAATAATAACAATAATGAAAATAATCAGGGGAAAATGGCTAAGGACATTTTCCTAGCCATATGGAGCACAGTTATCTTGGGAAAGACTTTCCATCTCAAGCCAGATGTCAGGTGTTACACCCAGAATCCTTACCAGAGCCAGGCTCGGCTCTCAGGGTCTCAGAGTGAACCAGCAGCAGGGTTTGGTTTCAGAGCAGTGCTAAGCAATAGTCAGTTTTCACCTGGGAAACTCTGTAAGTGAGTGGGGACCTGAAGCTTGGAGGTGTGCCTGGAGGGGAGACACAGCACATGCTGTGCCTGTGCCACCTCCAGCACAAGGATGGGATGCAGACAAGTGTCACATCCCTCTCCCAGCCACATGCAGAAACCCCATCAAGCCACGTGAAGGTGAAGTGGGGGATGCTCAGCCCTCCACTCATGGGATACAACCCCCCAAATCTCTAAGAACACTATGGCAAATACAATGTCTTTATCCCCCATATCATCCTGTGGAGACTGCAGCCTGCTCCACAATATCCCCTCTCCCTGCTCAGCCACACCAGTGACCAGCTGATGTTCCCCAGGAGTGTCAAACCTCGCAGCTGTTTTGTTCAGCAGCCCCACACCACAAACACAGTTTGCCAACAAGTCATTACAACGTCCTGCAACATTTGGCCACCAGACTCACTCTCTATTTGTTTTTTGAGGACGAGGGAAGGATTGCTCAACAGCTGCTGTGTAGGCCTGGTTAGCCAAAAAAAAAAAATAATGATGCCCTACCCTAAGCACATCTCCAGGGAGACCAAGTGGTTTTTCCACTTATTTATACACCACCAGTAGCACCAAGGGATTCTTACCAAGATCAGGCCCTTGGCAATGCAGCCCCACAGAGAGGGAGAGGAGCCACCAACCCAGCAGGAGCAAGGAGTGAGGACTGTGGCACAGAGTAGCTAAAGGAGTCACCCAGTGCCATAATGGGTGGCCATGGCTCAGCTGGAGATAAATTTCCAAGGTCTGAGTGACCAAAGCACTTCCCTGGCTCTAAAGGGCTGTTTCTAATAAAAACAAGGAGCCTGGAGGAGCTGCCTGCACCTCCCTGGCTGCGGTCACACTTCCCGGACCGTCCCCTCAGTGGTGTGGGAAACCAAGGAATGAGGTAAGGAGCCCAACAGCCTGGCAATAGCAGCACAGGCACTTGGGCCACATGTGCATCCTGCACGAGCCTCATCTGAATCCAGCCCCGCAGTCCAAGGGCTGGTTTGGCTCACCGGAGACCTGGAAGGGCCCCAGCAGCTGGGAATTGCACACACAAGTCATATGAAGGGATGGGCAAAGCTCCTTTGAACTTCACAAGCCCTTAAAATGCTCGGTTTACAGTGTTAGAGGGGGAAGATCTTAATTGTAACAATTTTTCTTATATTTGAAGTAGTTGACATGCCTGTCCTACTTAAAAATCAGGTTGGAGGAACAAAGCTGCCTACAGACCTGTCCTCCAAGGGTCTTCACACGCCCCAGCCCCACTGGGCCAACACTGGTCCCAGGAGCCATTGGATCCCCCACAGTGACATCTTTCTGAATGGGAAAAGACTCAGAAATGGGTCTCTGGATTTACAGTTTTCCATCATGGCACGAGAGAATGGCACAGCAAGGTCTCCTCTCTTCTGCCACAGCCCCTCAGCACAGTAATGTCGTGGTTGTCACCTCAGGCAATAAACCAAGTCATGGACTGAGCACCTCCAGAGCAACAGGGTGACCCACCAAATGGCTCTGCCCTGGCTTGGGGAAGACACCCACAGGCACTGGGAACGCAGCCCCACAAGTGCCTCCACCCCCAGAGTCCCCTGTGGCACCTTCCCTGCTCTGCTCCTCCCTGGATGCTCTAGGGAGGAGCACTGGGGCTGCCTTACCTGGCCACAGGTCACTGCCCTGCTCCACAGCCACTGCTCCTGCTTCAGATTGGGATCAGGTTTGCACATCTGGCCCTGTTTCATCCCAGACACCACACAGCAAACCTGTGCTCGCTCCAAGGAGTGCCAGAGTACCTTGTACCAACATCAACCCCCTGAAAAACGCACAGAACACTTCAAAGATTTTATGAAGGAAATAATGAGCCTCTTCTCCTAAATTAAAATCCTTTTCTTCCCCTTTCCAACACAGCAGGACTTATACTATCCCCAAGTTTGATAAATAAAAGGAGCTTTCATGTCAAAAAAGCCATGTATTTATGTAGGTATCTCAAGCAACCTTTAAAATATTCTTCTAATTAGCAGAAGTTTCCAAAGCCTGAAGTTACACCCAAACTTTCTTCACGTAGGTGCACTGTTGCCAAATGAAAGGTAACACCATGGTGAATTTTTACAGTGCATCCCAGAGAACATGAGCCCTCATCAGGCTCCGTGAGCTCCCAGCAGGACACGATGCAAACTCTGGATTCCAGTGGTGAGAAAGACAGGGATGAGGAGAAAGCAGCCCCATATTGTAGCAATCTTCCCGGTCATTAATTGCATCCTGCTGGCACAGCCCTCTCCAAGTCTGGTCCTAAAACATGTCAAACACTTCCCTCCTCTGAACACTTGTTAAAGAGGCTTTAACCTCTTCCCTCCTGAGTCCCAAAGTCTGCTGAGTCGCAGGAAAGAGGCTGGAGAAGAAGTCCAGGGGAGCAGCACTCAGAGGTCACCAACCAGCGTGAACCTCGAGGGCCTGACTTCCTTCTTTTCCAAGAAGATGGGGAGGGGAGGGGGCAGGGATGAACACTGGTGGGAACCCTCTCCTCCTCCCCAGCTTTGGGAGGATATGGGCCCGGTTGGGGGTCGTCTAAGATGAAAGAGCATTTGACATTTTCAGACCAAAGGGTCTTATTTTTATTTTATTTTTGAGGGCCCCATGCAGTCAAATGCCTTTAATGGTGCTAGAAACAGATGGGCCACCGTTTTCTTTGCTCATACGGGGTGCCAGACATAAAAATACCATTGAAAAATGAGAAATAAAAGTTTTCCCTTTTTCATTTACTGTTTCTGTTCTTTTCTGGCTCCTGGAAACTGGCACTGGACAAGGAAAGTGGCTGGAGTGCTCAGCCACCACCTAAGCCCACGGTGCCTCCAAGACATCAGTGTTGTTCTGGGCAGGAATCAAACTCTGCCAGCTCTTCAAACAAAGGAATATTTCTCATTTTCAGTACGGAACGAAAGGAAAATATTCAAACATTTCCACCCTCTTGATTTCTGCTTGGAATTATTCTTCCTCCATTTTGCTTCGCTGTGACAGCACAAGGGGGAAAAGGGAATGAAGAAGTAAAAGGGAAACTACAAGGAAGAGGGGAGGGATGGAAGGGAAACCATTTCAGAAGCCAAAAAACCAGAAAACTAAAAGCCAAACTTTTCTCCACCAAGAGCAGTTAGTTAAGACTCTAGAAAGGAAGGGGTTGAGTTGGGGTTGAAAAATTCCAAGCAGGTCACTTAAAATAATCTGTGAGTGATGAGGGCTGGTCCCCGAGGTGTGCAGCCCCCCAGAGCCCTCCAGGAGCGTGGCCCAAACCCTCCCGCTCCACGAGGCCGGGGCACATCGGGCTGTTTGGGAACGCCCAAGACCTCTCTCCTCTCCTCTCCTCTCCCTTCCCTCCCTCCTCCTGGAGCTCTGCAGTGCTCCCGTTTCTGCAGGGAGTGTTCAGCCAAAGCAAACACGGGTTGCTGGAGCCGGCTCTCAGGAGAGCAGCTGCACAGAGCTGGCAGCCTTCGGGACCCCCTTTCCGTCACCCCCGTGGGCCACGTGCACAGGAGGCTCCTCAGAGCCAGCATTTCGCTTACACATGGACCCATCACCAGGCTTGTGCTCCCACAGCTGGCTGGAATTGCAAATCCTTTCTCCTCCAGCACCAACCCACGGCCTCCCTCTGCCCCTGCAGCCCCCGTGGCATCCACGGTTCCATTAGTCCTTGTCACCTCAGCATCAATGTGCTGTGAGCTTCCCAAATCCAAATATTCAGATATTATCCATCTCCTTTACCCTGCAATGGGCAAGAACCATCTGCATTCTGCCCCAAGGATAAATATATTTCAGGATCATACATTTGTGGCATAAAATTCAGCCTCAGACCTCTGGCCAAGCCATTGCCCATCATTTTTCCAGTGAGCCACATGCACTGGAAGCCACTTGTCCAGCTCTCCCAATCAGATATTCCAGCCTCCATCAGACAAGTGTCCATCCAGACATGTCACCGAGCTGGGACTTTGGTCAAACAGAGCTTCAATTTCCCCCAGATCAGTCCATGCTAAGAGCCTGCTAAGGATACACAGCCAAATTCCCGGGGAGAATAAAAAGTGAGAGGAAAGAACAATGCTCATGTGCAGCTGGCATTGGGAAGTCTGGGATGCAGACAGATCTTTGGAATTATGGACTCTGCCCTCAGTACATCCACATGGACACCTACAAGGAGGATGGTCACAAAGGTGGACATGCAGGTGACTGCCAGGAAGGCTCCTGACACCCCCCAAGGACAATATCCCGGTGCTGGCCCCAGAGGTGACCCCCCTGTGCACACAATCCAGGCTGGGAGCTGCTCCCACAGAAAGGGAGCACATGGAGCCTGCTGGGAACACAGCACTGAGCCAGAATGAGAAATAACCCAACCCTCAAAAGTAAAAAAGGACAAAACTTTGGGAAAACCAAACGAAAAGTAGTTAAAAAAAAAAAAAACCAAAAGACACCAAATGTATTTTTATCAACAGCTCCAGGGCTTTTTCCACACAGGCACCTTCAGGCTCCAGGTTGGAGCAGGATCCCCACAGCACAGGAAGGGCATCCCCTGCCCTGGGGCGGGCAACAGGAACATCCTGCATGCACATATTCTCCTCTATCTGCGGGATCAGAACCATTAGGATGGATGTTTTCCCATTATCTTTCCTAAAGCACATTTGAATACAAGCCGGTGTAAGTTTTCCACCTTGGGATGGAGGAATGAGGTCGGACAGAAGCTGAGGCACAGACTCATCTGTATCCCAGGGAGCTGGAATAGCTGAGAGGAACCAGCCTCTTCTTCCAGACACTTTTTCTACCATTGTGGGAAACCAAGTGATTTTCATCCAAAACCCCAAGGCGTAACCCGGCACTTCCAGCCCTGCTCTGACAGCACCTGTAGCAAACAGCCCAAACAAGCACTCCTTCCCAGGAACAGAAATAGAGTTTGGTCCAAGAGCTATTTTTATTCCCTCCAAAAATATTTTGACAAAACCCATTTGCATCATCCCTGACACTTCCTCTCGCAGGCGAGGCACCGATCCGAGAACGGATCCGCCCAGGGTTTGGGGAGGAATGTGAGGAACGGCCGGCTTTGACAAAAACAGAGAGCCTAGAGGGGTGGAGAGGCATCCCAGCAGCGGGACAGGCATCACCCAGGGCTTTTTGGGATCCTGAAAAGCAGCGATGAGGCCGGGCATTCCCCACCAGGGTTGGCAGTGGTTTGGCTCAGGTAGAAAGCAAGTTTCCTAGGATTGCACCTGATGGAAAACAGGGCTGAGAAAGAGGAGCTGCCTGCTGGAAATTTGGGTTGCCAGGCTGGCACTGCTCACATTCAGCATCGGTCCTTTTATCAAAACCCAATGCCCACGTAAGTCCAATTTCCTTCCTTTGGAACTTAATCACAGCCCAAATCCATCTTCTCTTCACCCACTGCACTCCCACTGCTGCAATCCCCCCAGCCCCACGACCACCCTCCACACTGAGACCCCCCTGAACCAGCCCCAAGAGCCCCCAGACCAGTCCCAGGACACAGAGTGAGCCACTGAGGATCAAATACATGCACTGGATGTGTTTCCAATTCACAGGGGTCCCAAAACTTTGCAAACCATCGAGGAAAAAGACCCCAAATTACATCTGTCATATGCCAGAGTTACCAAGTGGTGGGAGGAGAGGGTCCTTCCATCCCGAGCAACCAGACAACCTGAAGTAAGGGATTAGTACAACCCACACGTGGTGTAACTGGGTGATCTGGTTACCTTTCAGATACCCCGGAGCACCTAAATGGCATGTCACACCTTTCAGCTCCATTTTCTACTTTCAGAGCTGCTCCCATTCAGCGATGGCTGAGATATGGAGCAGTGCTGGAGCCTGGGCTTCTCCTGCCCCACACCTTCCTCACCCCAGACCAGAAGGGAGATAAAACTGCCCCCAGGGCAGAGCAGTTACGTGCTCCTTCTCCTTCCACCACGGCTGAGGTTGAAGGGAGCAGCTCCCTGTGCCCTCCCCTGTGAGAAAAACCTGAGTGTGGGTGCTGAGGCTCAGAACTGGCCTGATGGCTCTTGAAGTTGGAAGACTGAAGGAAAAAAGAGGGCTGATGGAGCCAAGCAGGGAGATGAATCATTCCACTTGGGTACGTTGGGGGAGATGAGACAGAGCAGAAAAAAATAAATACAGTTTAATGTGAGGTTACATCTTCAGCCAAAACCTGATTTATGCTAATAGAGTTGTACCAAAATCCACAATACATCAAATCCCTTTCAGCACCACACTGGGGGAAGTAAGAACTGCTCAGAAGCTGGGTCCTGAAGAAGGTGTTAATCCATCTTCAGCCTCAAACCTCCCACAGCCTCACCTGGGAAGCCAAACCCCCATCCCTGTGGGGTTCTGAGACTGCAGAAAACCCACCCCACCTTAGGATGAAGAGAGTCCCAGGGAGAACAAATCCCATCCCGCAGCCATGGACAAGCCTGGCAGAGGGTGAATGTCACTGTCAAAGGTGGTGGGGGACATTGGACTGCCCTGCCAGCACTACAGGGAGTGTTGACACCCCCTCCACTCCCCCAGCTTTGCTGGGATACAACCACACTGCAAAGAGCCAAATTGACGTAAACTCTTGCCTAATCAACTCAAGGACTTTGCCTGCCCAGTGCGGACCCCGCAGCCCCTCCAGGACCCGATTCCACCTGGGATGCTCCGGCAGGCACAGCTCCAGCGCCTGCCTTTCCCTTTCCCCTTCCCTGGCAAGCAGACCCTGTTTTTTCCCCGCAGCAGGAGACCGCAGCCCATTAGACAAGGCCTGATTGCTCCTCCTCACCTCCCCCGTGACACAATCGAGTGCGCATACAAGGCAGAACAAAACAGTGACAATTGGTGACAAATGGACTGCACAGCATCCCGTGGCCCCGTCGCCAGGGAGACCCTGGCCAAGCATGGGCGGCCGCGATTGGGGCTGGCAGAGGGGACACAGGTGCTGGGAAAGCGGTGCGGCCCCTCCTGCTGCTGGAGCCCCCCGGAGCTGGGCAGGGCAGGGCAGCGCCGCCGGGGGCTCAGCCGGGCCCGGCTGGGGGAGTCAGGACTGCAGCCCGTCAGGCCAAGCCAGCTCTGCCTCTCCCCTGCCGTCCCCCTTTAATAAGGGTAATTTTCCAGAGGTATTTTCCCAGGTCACAGTAGTGGTTTGACAACAGAAAGGGAAGGGTTTAACCGTTGCTGTTGCCGGCCCGGAGCGCATCCCAAGCACAGTCCGGGGCTAAAGAACACGGCTCGGTGCTGGACATTGTATGACAAGCCCTGCTGTGCCAGAGAAGGAACCGAGGCCAACAGAGGCTCGCTCCCAAACCCCGCTGGCAGAGCCAGGAGTCTCTTCCGGGAACATCTTGGAATGACTCAATGCCTTTTACTTTCAATGCAAGTGATGTCAATGCCCCGCAGCCAGAGTGGAAGCACTTCAGGCTCACCCAGGGCTGCGGACATTCTCCAACACTCACAGCCCCAACAAAAGGGGTGGACGAGCAGTTTCTAAAACTCAGCCTCCCTCCTCCACAGCAGCAGCAAATGCTGCTCTGGGATGGGCTGGTTTTGAGTCTCTCCAAGGAATTACCTGCAGCAGAAACCCATTCACCTCATGATCTGGTTTAGTGGTCATGGTGGGATTCAAAGTCTGGACTTGAAGATCTTTTCCAAACTTAGTAATTCTAAGAAACAGCCACACAGCAGCGACAGCCCCTGGAAAAGGACTTTGCCTCTGACAAACAGAACTGTACCTCTACAACTTTATGTTCTCCGCGCCCCTTCACTGCGGTCGCCCTCGGAAGAAGCGCCAGTGGGCAAGCTGAACATCCTTGCACGGGCTACGTGCGTTCGGGCTGTGCCTCCTCCCAAACCCCCCCTCTGCCCGTCCCACTGTGCTGTGCAGGTGGGCAAGAAAGAGTTAAGGCTGCAGCTGCCAGCCCCGGCGGTGCGGAGTTATGCTCAAACTGTTCCCACTGCTGCATGAAGTCAGCTGTCATTAGGGAACAAAGGCGCCCCGGAGCAGCTCAAGTTGTGTCACACTCGGGAGGCGCGGAGACTGCTCCCTGATTAGGATTTCTAAATCAGTCCCATCGAGGCCACAGAATAAAGCCGCAGAACAATGAGCGGGGGCACATTCACACAAGCGGCAGCCCCCTCCCTTCCCCCGCCGCCCTCCCCAC
>VXBX01008453.1:268290-321048 GCA_013400415.1 Scytalopus superciliaris | reverse complement strand
CTCGCACGCTTCTCCCCCCGCCCCAGCCCCGCAGCACTTCACCTCCCCATCCCGCTGGGGACCACAGCCGGCGGGCACGGCTCCTGCCGCCCCAAGGGATGGCTCTCCATCCCTGCCCACCCTTCATTTGGGACGTTTTCTAAGTCACCAAGGTGGGGCTTCTCAGTGGGGACCTCTTGCCCCAGGAGCCACCAGCTCTGTTCTTCGAGGTGCCCACTTTGGGGCAACGCAGCCAGACTGATGGAGGAGGCAATGCCAGGCACTGCACCTTCCTGACATCTTTCCCGAGCAATTCCACACCAGCTGATGGCCGGAACGCCCTCCCCAGTGGCCTCCCCTCAGCGCTGACCATGGTAGTGGTGGCCACCGCAGCCATGTGTGTCCACACCCATGTGCTGAGGGCACTCCCACCCGCTCACCATCCCCAGGGATGACCAGCCACACTGTTCCCACCAGCTTGACATCCTCAGGGATAACCAACCCCACTGTGCCCCAGTGCTGCCAGCCAGGCTGGGCATGGACCAGCAAACTCACTGCTGCAAGCACATTGTCTTTTCTTTAGAAAAAAGGTGCTTTTTACACCTGTAACAAACTCATACACACAAACCTCACCTGCAGCAACACCAAACTATTTGGAAGGATGGGTCCCCTCTTTCAGTCCTGGGCTGTTGCACCACTGTCCCTTCCTTATGGGGGTGCTGACACTTGCTGGACCCCCCCCACACTGACCCAGAGCATCACCCACACCCTCTTCCCTGTCTCTGCCCCACAGAGGTTTTTCTTTCCTGCTGAGCAAGAGTTTGTGCACACAGAAACTCACTGGAGGGTGCAGACCCTGTTGTTAAACTCATCTCAACCCATACAGAGTCTTTCCATGAGCACCCAGGTTCTCACACTGTGGGCAGAAGGGAGATGCTGGTTTGACTGGTGGGGTTTATAAAAACTGTTTTCTTGGGAAAAGCAGGAATTCCAGCACAAAATGATGCAGCACAAGTCAAAAAGCCTTGAGGGAAACTAAGGCAGTCGTGCATTTGAGTCACTAAAAACACAGATGCAGGAACTAAGTGGTAAGTGATGCTGTCCTTGGCTCCCAATGACATTGGCTGTGTCGATTAGGAGCTCTCTGTCTCTGTCCTTCCCAGGCGGAAGGAGGAGGTGACCCTGTAAGTGGTTACTTCCCACAAGCACAAATCCTTAACGTCGGGGTTCCCACAAGCAATGACAAAAACGATGGGACAGTTCTCCCACCACGCCTGGCTTGTCCAGAGCTGCAACCAGCTGGGGAGTCTGGGGGTCTGCACCGCGGTGGGCTTGGGATCCAGACTATGTTCCCAGTTCTGCAGAGCCTCGAGGTCAGCCCAAATCCCAAACAACCTTCCTTGGAGAGCTTCTCCAACGCAAAGATCCCTCCCTTGCACGAAGCCAAAACGACGGCACTTCTATTTATCCCTTTTACTCTGCTCTGACTTTGGGAAAACGCAGACGGGAAAAGGGTCGGGAATTCACTGCACTCCCCTGCCCCAAAGGTTGGCTCTTCAAAACCGCAGCGAAAGGGCGGCGGGCAGCGGGAGGGCGGCAGCCAGCAGGTGCAATGAATAAATATCCCGGCAGAAATCAATCTGGAGAGGGGGGGAAGGGAAAGGAAGGGAAGGAATATAGATATCGAGCATCCCGCCCCCCGCCTCTAGCCCCCGGCAGGACACGCACGCAGACACACACACACTAATCCGGGGGATTTGGCCGTCATATGACATGCCCGGTCCGTCCGAGGGAGGGGATTTAAGGCACGCCTCTCCTTTCACGCCAGGAAAGGATTTTCATCTCTCAAGAGCACAATGAGGGGGGAAGGAAGGAGGAAAGAAAAAAAANAAAAAGAAAAAGAAAAAAAAAAGCCAATCAAGCCGGGATCAGCTGTGGGCTGGGCTGCTGCAGGTCTGCTTGTCCCAGAGGGGGGTGCGGGGAGACATATTGGGCCGTGTGGGAAACCCACAGTCTCAGCTTCTCACACATTGTTCTCCTGGCCGGCTCCCCCAGCCCCCAGCCAAAGCCGTTAATGCCACAAAAGATACTTTGCCCATTGTGCGGGGACAGCTGAGAGGATAGAGTTAGCCTTACACAGCTTTCCTGCCTCCCTCTCCCGCTGGAGAGGGGAAGAGGGGACAGAGCAATCAAAATGGAGAGTTTGATGCTCACCATACAAAAGAATTAAATCCACTTAGGCCCCTTTCTCGCTAATCTCGGACTGTGGGGGGTTAAATATGGTTACATTTTCATTAGGTACTAATAGCAAAAGGGCAGCTAATGGTAGCACAGCCCGCCGCATTGTCATGCAGATGGCTCCGAAAAGGGCTCCCCGGCCCGGCTGCGGCGCGATGGCATCCCCGGAGTGGGAAATTGTGTCACTCGGCATTGTCGGGGCTGAATTCCGTCAATGGGAAAAGTCATGTTTCCTCCGCCGAAAGGAAACAAGTTAAAACGCCCGGGGAGGGGTGGGTGGAGGTGGCGGGGAGGCACCTGGACCCTCCGGCAAAGCACGAACGCTCCGGCACAGAGCGGGGCGAGGGGCGGCTGCTTTAGGTGGTCCTTGGCCGGGCAGTGGCCACAAACCATTAGACCTGCAGTGCAGGTGGTTCCGCCAGCCAGGGCAGCTCCTACTGCCCCGGTGCCGGGAGGATGCTCAGCCCCCGTCACTGGGGACTCGAGATGCACGAGGTGGGTCCCTAATCCAGGGACACCCACCATCAATTTGGACAGGGTGACAGGAGACTAATAAGCCATTTTCACCCTTTATTGTTCTAAACACTTTGCAGCCAGCTCAGCCTCGCTGGGGTTCACTCTTCCCCGCAGATTGCAAAGCACCTGGAGCAGGGAGAAGCACCCTGCGGGTCTGTGTCACTGCCCGAGTGACCCAACTGCCCCCACAGCCCCTCGGGCTGTCCGTGATCACCCAGGATGGCAGCTCTCCCTTCTCATCCTCTCCTTGCTGGACAAACAACCACTACCACCCCTTAGAGCTTCAGGTGCTTAGCAATGGTGTCTCAGCTGAGGGAGTATTTTCCCTCAGACGAGCAGCCCCCAAGGGATCCCAGACCACTCAGGACTTCAAAGCCTGGGAAGTGCCCACCCACAAAAAAGAAAACTGCTCATTTGGGTGCCTTACTAAATGCTCACACAGGAGAGAGCCTAGACAGAAAATACCTGCCAGGATGTATTTTATAGGGTGAGAGCATTCTGGGATATTTTTCTTAGGGTGTTAGAAGGGAGACCCACAACCCAAACAGTCAGTGAAGTTCTGTCCTTTCCCCCAAAGGAACTGGCAAAAGGTAAAAATCCATCACTCCAGGGGAACATGCAGCACAAGCTCTCCAGACCAAGGACAAACTCTCCATCTGCATAACACTCAAGTGCAAATTTCCTGACAAACTCTGACACCACGTCTGTCTTGCCTGACTGCCAGAGGCCAAATCTGAGCCAAATTTCCTGCAAGCGTTGCTGAGTTTTGCAAGCTTTGCGTCCTTGGAGAGTCGCATTTTCATGCTTGTCTCTGTAACCTTCAGAGTCAGAGCCCGAGTCTGTGTGAAAGCTGAGACCCCCATACTCTGGAGCCAGAGCTTTCAGGGAGAAAGCAGGAGCAGGGAACCCGTGGAGATTGGCTTTCTGCAGTACAGCACATCACACTTGGGTTCTCTGATGGCCAATAGGCTTGAGCTGAAATACAGTTGCATCGTTCCCTCATCAGGAGTTCAAACAGGACCTCCTCTTCTACCTCCATCTATCTACACACACACCTTGCTGGAACTGGGTGTATTTTACACCTCTGACATGGTGGCAAATTTTGTTGACACTGCCCAGAAAGACTTAAAAGTTTCTTGACAGTGAGACAGGCGGATGGGATGCACGTCTCCAACCCCGCTTCCCAGGAAAGCCTCCATGGAATAGCATGTTGTGCAACAGCCATGATAGCATCCTGACAGCTTGCACCAATATTCTGCTTTTGGGGAGAGCTGTGGTGTTGCAATCCAGGCTCAGGGTTAAGAGCTGCAGTTTTGGAGAGCTCATCCCTACCAGGAGTGTCATGGAGAGGCATCACATCCTACGGGCACCCAGGAGGGGCAGGAGCCTCCTCTGAGAGCGAGGCCATGTGGCTGCCCTGGGCCTGCTCCAGCAGCTTACGCAGCTGACGATCTGTTCTGGCCCCAAATGTTTATTGTTTCCCAGCAAAGTTGTACTAGAAGCAGGACAACAACACAGAATACAACACAACACGTTATTTTTCACTACTGCGCCTCAAGACCTTCCAAAATTACCATTAGTCATGTTTGCTTCCATCAGCCTGCCAGAGCAAAGAGGGGGAGGGGGCACACATTGACCCTCCCCAGCCATGGGAGCCACTGGCACGGGGAAGCTGCTCTCGGAAACCCAGCCACGTCCGAAAATTACAACCGGTCTCGGCAATTAGGAGAAGTAAAACATTAAAAAGCATGAGGCAAAGTGCATTTGCATGCTAAAAGCTCCCTTCGGTGGGGTGGGAGGCTGTACCCAACAACAGAGCAGAAAACTTCCCTCTCCAAAACGGTGTTAACCCCGCTGTCACATCTCCCTCCCGGTCTGCACCCCAAAGGCTGTGGGGTGCAGAGGGGATAACGGGGGCAGCCACAGCCCCCCTGCACCAGACACCCTGGATGTGGACCCAGATGGATGCCTGAATTTGCTGGACAGGCAAAGCTGGAAGGGTTAACCCATGCTCAGTCATCCCCATCCAGCACAGCCCCTGGGGCTTCACGGGGAGGGTCCCACCAAGGGGCGGATTTGCTGCAAAGTGGTGCCCCTGCAAACCCAGCCTGGTTCCACAGACTGCTGCAAAAACAGGTTTGAGTTGAATTCAGAGGCCACAGGTGGGCAAGTTACCTGAAGGCCATGAGGAGGAAACTCCTACATCCGCTCCCAAAGCACAAGCCTTCAGCCAGCCAAGCAGGGAGGGAGCAGGGGAGCCTCCTCCGGGTAGAGTTTCACCTGCAAACACAGCTTTGTGCTCCAAACATGAGCTGACAGGAGGCTCCGAGCCAAAGCCCTGGGAGAGGCAAACTGAAAATCACAGGTAGAGCTTTCCAGACCTCTAATGAGGAGCAGGTAGAGAGCAGGGCTTTCCTTGGGGACTGTCTGCAGAAACAGGAACGTGTCCTACCACCTTTCCTCACCCCAATCTCATCCATCAGCACACTATGAGTCCTTGATCCTGTAATCCTGCCCTGGCTGAGCTCCTCCTCTTCTCCATTCCTCTCCCCCACAAACAGGGTCATCCACAGGTTTAACTGGGATCCCAACCAGTCTCAACAGCACTGCAGGGATTAGGTACCTTGCTGATAAAGCCTTTTCTTGCACATTAGTCTCTGACTAGAATTCATGAGGGGGTAAAACAGCCCTTCAGAGACCTCCCAAGGCACCCTGAGCTCTGGGAACACCTAGAGAAGTAACTGCTTTATAGGACATCTGAAAGCAAATGGGGATATAAAAATAAGGAGCACATCCAAAGCTTGTTCCATACAAATCCATTTAAGTCAGTGACAGGTTGGAGGATAAATAGAGCTCTTTGTACTTGAAAAGGTCATCAGGTACAGGACAGTGACCCTGGACATCCAACCTCCTGTTTCTAGGGTACTACAGAGCAGCAGTCAAAATGAAATGCATGAAATCACCTGACAGCCCATTTCCCAAAGGTATCGAATTTCAGGTTTCATGGCAGAAATGGCAAAGGATTAATCTCTAAGTCAACAGCTGTGCTACCAACCTTCACTCCAGGACACCGCAGCAGTGGGGCAATGCCTCCTTACTCACTCCTCTCCCTCCAAGGCCCAGCCACAGGATAACACACGCCCCAACACCCTCCAAAATGGGCAAACTCCTAAAATGACCCACACAGAAAACTCTCAGCACAGAGATTGCTTCTGATTATTATGCTTCGAACCTCAACTTCAGCTGCAAAATTATTTTCTGTTAGAAAAGTGGTGGGCAGGAGCAAATTGGGAATGAAGAGAGGGGACAACCCTGCAGAGACCAGCTTGGAAGACAAAAAACATGCCTACAGACTGGTGTTGGAATGGGCAGGAATGACAAAGCAATACATAACTCCATACAAACATACATTTTTATCAAGCAAAGGCATTTCTGGATTCAATGCCAAAGGAGGGCTTTCCTCAAGGAAAGCTCATTAGGAGTCCTCACCAGCCCAGTACCTTTCCCCTCAATAATAATAATAATAAAAAAAAAAAAAAAGAAGGGCATGTTCTTTTGAAGGTTGTTTTCTTTCATCCCTCCTCCACCCCCCGTTGATCTCCTCTTCAGCATTCGTGGCTGGCTGTTACCTCCGGGTGAGGGAGCAGGCTGGGAGCCAGAGCTCCTGCTCCTGCCAGGGCCCCCGGACACAGCCCAGCCCTGCTGCCTCAGCCCAGCCCTGCTCCATCACCTCGGGGACATCTGGAGCCCCTGCCAGGCAAGAGGGCCTGGGAAATGCAGCCCACCCCGGTTAGAGCTCACAGCTCCTGCATGGCAACAGGCACTGGCAGGGCTGGGACGGCTCCCCCGGGAGAGGCTTGGGAGGGATGGAGGTTTCTGCCCAAGGAACACAAAGGAGAAGGGTTGGGGGAGCTTAGGTGGCACTCTGGTTGTTGTTGGGGGGTTAAATTGATTTTTTTTCTTTCCCCACCCCTCCAGGCAGCAGTTATTGGTTCCCTACAAGACACACAGTTCCCCATCACAGCCTAAACCATCTCCCACCCTCATGGATGAGAAATGAACTAGGCTGGATGCTGAACACGATTATTGCTGAAGTTTCTGTAAGTGCAAAGGCACAGAGAGTCTTTTCCTACTGCCTGGGCTCAGGTTTTGCCCAGCCAGGCTTATCTGGCAGCTGATCACATAGAGAGCCACATCCCAGAGCTGGGCACCAAGAAAGGTCTTGGAGGTGGATTCACCACACAGGTGAAGGGGTCTGCAAAAACCTCTCCCACCCCACCTCCCCAGTTAGTCCTGTCAGGGGTTGTGCCGCATCCCAGGTCACTTGCAGCCATTTCCCAGCTCCAGATGACCACATCCAGCCCTCCCCAGCCCCAGGAGGCAGAGGCCATCAGGGGTCATGAGGGAATTGATGCCTTATCCTTGCAAGAGCTCATCACACAAAAGTCCCAGCACCAGCCCAGAGAGGGCATCCTTCATTTAGATCACAGCCACACCACAGCAAGGCTGGGGATCTCAAAGGAGGTTCTGGAAAATGCAACAGGGTCTAATTCTGCTCAGCCTTTGCTTCAGGAGAGGGCAAATCTCCTGCTCCAAAGTCATCACACTCTCCATGTATTTTACTGCTGTGAATGACAGGGCAAGGCAGAAAGCAGCTCAGAGCCAGGGCAAGAGAGAACCACAATCCCTGCCCCCAGAGTGCTTATAAACCCAAGAGACAAGATGTAACATGAGGAGGAAACAGGCTGGAGGCCAGAGGGGATGCCATAAAAATGGGATGGTTTAGAACCTCTTTGCTGTGGGCACAAAGCACCACCCATCCCTGCCTGATCTCAGAGTGCAGAGCAAGTCCTTGCCCAAACCAAAGCCACAGCTCCAACCAGAGCAGCAAAACCCATTCATGGTGCAAATGTGATGGGCAAAAAGGGTATCTGAGCCCTGGGTACCCAATGGGGCTGGAGGAAAAGGAACTTGACTATGCCTGGCCAGAGGGTTCAGTGGCAGAGCCAGGAATGGACTGCTGGTCTCCCAAAGCTTTGATAAGAAGACTCTTCCTCTGCTCTCCCTCTGCTACCTGCCAAGGAGGTAAAATCCTCCTTACACCAGCGAGGCTTAAATAAATCCCACTGCTCCAAGTTTGTCACCTCTCCTTCCTCTCTCTGCATCCCACCTTCCTGAGTCCACTCACAAATCTCTGATAGCCAAGAAGGGATTTTCCCCCTCCCCGTCCCCCAAGAAGGAAAGACAGGAAGGGTTGGGGGGAAGGGGCATCTTATTTCAAATAAACAAACAAAATTTATTGCCGGACACATCCCTAAGCTCCTGGCCCAGGCTGGCAAACTGCAGCTCCGATGTAATAAGCACATAAATAAAGTTTACAGCTAAACTGGCCTGACCCAGTACTGCCCCGAGGTGCAGGAGCAGTATCTTGTCATTAGTATGCAGAACACATCCCCTTAATGTCTGCTCATTTGTTCTCAGCCCACTCGGCTCTATAAATCTCCACAAAAGGGCAAGGCAGGGCTGCGGGGGAGCCGGGGGAGCGGGGCCAGGGGGATGGGAATCGCCTCCTGTCCCGCTTCCAGCCGGAGCAACACGGCCTTCGCAGGAATTTCTCTTCCCTTCCTTCCACCAGAGCCCATGGGAGGAGAAGGATGGGCAGCTGGGAAGTGCCCGCACTTGCCTGCCTGAGGGGAATGGAATCAAACTGGTATTTGAGTGTCAGCACAGGGCCAAGTGCTCCCAGCAGGGCAGGACACCTCGGGCTGCTCCAGCTGGGGCACACTCAGCTGAGAGGGACACAAACAGCTCGGAAAAGAAAAAGGAATCCAACAATATTTCCCTTTTTTTGGTACTGCTTTAAATCATCAGCCACCCTTTGAGACCTTCAGACCTGCCAAAATCCTGCACAGCAAAGGGTACCCCCTCCCCAAAACTGCTCTGGCAACTCCCCCCAGCACCTTAACTGGAGATCCACTCAACGAGGCAAAGCAACCAGCCAGCACATCAAACATGGGGGAGCAGAGAAGGTGGTGTGTTGGGTGTGAGGTGGCAAGGGGGAAAGTGTTGGCTCCAGAGTTGGATTTCTGATACAAAACCATGGCTAAAACCCCTCAAAGCAGCCCAACCACATCCCATTCCTAACCCTTGTCCCTACTGTTCAGAGTCTTCTGCTGTCTGGAGGTTTCAGGTCCATCCAGGAGATCATAAAACCACAGAATGGTTTGAGTTGGAAGGGACCTTAAATATATATATATATCATCTCATTCCACCTCATCTCTGTCCAGTTTTTGCCAGCCTGAGCAAATGGAGGTGAGTTATTGCAGGTATGGAAAAAGGCAAAGCCAAACATGTTCCCTGGTACTTTTCTGCACACCTGGATGGATACCTCGAAAACCAGAAATCACTTTTCCTACGATGCATCAAGAAAGTCAAAGCCACGTGCTCTTTTAGGTTCCAAATACTTTAACTCTTCCTTACATCCTAAATAATGAAGTTTGCACACACAAATTTCACACGCTTTGGAATTCTTTCAACACCCAAACACACGAGAGGTGGTGCTTCAGCAGCCCACAGGCACCTCAGCCTCCAAAATCAGACAGAAATAAGACACATCTTGAGTAGGGGTTTTAAGGACAGACTAAACTGAAGATGACTTGAACTGCCACTCGAAGCTGTAGATGAGCTGCAGATTTAAGCCCAGGTGTTGTAACCCTGTTCCCTGCCTGCCCTGCACAGACAGGGTGCCTTGAAATTTCCTTTTCAATCAGCTGAATCAGCAGATCCCATGAGTTCCCACAGCCCTTGGTGCAGGTTGGCAAGGAGGAGCTCACAGCCAGCAAACACTGCCACGTGCTGTCGGGACCGGGCGGAGGGGCGAAGCCTGAGAACATTTCTGATGTCAGGAGCAATCAGGAGGTGTTAGAAGGTTCCACGGAGAGACAAAAATCGTGATGAAACTACCAGCTATTTCACATCTCATTACACTGGAGGATTTCACTTCATAACCTTGGAGCCCAGAGGTGTCACACACATTCCCGTACATGAGCAAGGTTCTGGTTAAATGTGGCAAGACCCATCAAATCTCCACTGGTGGAGAGGCAAGTGACCTCTCTTACCTCAGGTGGGAAAGCAGCACATCCGGCCTCTGATGCATCTCTCAGACGCTCCAGCTCGCTGGGTGATAACTGACATGCCATAAATCTGGTTTTTAACTCCCCTAATTACCAGTGTTGCGCTCATGAGTAACACGAGAGCGTTTAAGGTGGGGCACATTTTCCATTACAGAGCCCTGGTTGCATGAATTCCATGAGAAGTGTTTGCTGCTGGAAGCAGCTGTGACAGGAGAGCCACGCTCCAGACAAAGCTTCCTCACCCCAAAGCACCCCCCAAGCCAAGAGAGCCTTCACCCTTCAGCACAGGGGCTCCTTCTGCAGGAGAACACCCCCAGTCACCTCTGCCAGCACGCAAGTTGACCTTGGATAAATTCCATGCCTCCCCAAGCTTTCCCTTCCTACAACACTTGCATCAACAGCACTGGCAACAGCAGATGGATTGGAGAGGGCTATGCCTAAAAAAATAAGGAAGGAAATAATGCAATCCAGGCAAAATACTTTGGAATAATTAAGTTCGAGGAATGGCACACTCCGGTTCCCAGCTGGAAATTGCTTGGAAAACATGGTTCAATTCCATGCAGCAGCAAACTGGAGGGAAAAACAGAGCCCCAGCAGGAGGACAGTCTCGAGGAACGAGGACAACACACTTTATGGGATCACCCTTCTTCCTCTGCAATCAGACCTCACACAGCTCACACGACCTGTTGTATTTCCAACACGGAAATGGAACCAAAGCTGGTTCTCATCCAAGAGGCTGCTTTTCCAAAATACCCTTTTGCAGGTGGGTTTGGTGGAACCAGCAACAAGGCTTGGTACAGAGAAGTTTGTCTCAACAACAAGCTAGAGGAGAAAAGGCCACGTGATGGCCAAAACTGTCCAAGAAAGATTTTGCACAAAGATGATGCAAAAAAAGCTGTCCCCTTGCCCTGGACAGCTCATGGAATATCCCAATTTGGAAGAGACCCACAAGAATCATCAAGTCCAACTCCTGGCCCCACACACGACAACCCCAAGAAGGTCCCAGATCCAACACAAGGTCAAGGGGAGGGAAACACCAACAGAGCAGCCCTGGCCTTATGGAAGTGCAGCTCCAGAGCTTGGGATCAGGTGTGACCCAGGCAGGGCCAGGGCTGGCCCTGAGGAGCCTGGAAAGCTCAGCCACTCCCAGTGCAAAACAAAACAAAACAAAAAAGAAAACAGTCCAACATACCAAACCCATCATGTTCAATACAATGTGGAAACATTTGGGAGCTCCACAGTGAGGAACACAGCTTTGTGGAGCTGCAGCGTTTTACTGAGCACATTTGAGCCCTTCTCCCCCAGCACAGCCCAGGGCACCCACTGCCCTGCAGGTTCAGGCTGGGCTGCCTCAAACTGTATCCCAACTCTCCCACAAAGAGCAGCCCAAAGCTTTGCTACCCACACACCCAGCCCTGAATTCCTCCTCACCAATCCTGCCTTCCAGCTGGCAGCTTTTGGTCAGGAAAAGACAGAGGATGGAGTGGAAAAGAAAAAAAAAAAAAGATTAAATCCCTACAGATTCTCATCTTCCTTCTCTGTCTCCTCAAGTCATTGTTTTGCAGTACAAGTATTTCAGCTCTCGCTGTACCCGGGAACAGGATTAGACAGGTCACTGTGGAATCAGATTACAGACTTTTACCTTTTTAACTTCTCTTCTCAGCACGTAGGCTGTGAGCTGACACCCGGCGAGGGAGCACTCAGGGGACAGCGATGGGTGGAGGTGGCAGCAAAGCGTCAGTGAATCACAGAGATCTGCCAAGTCATGGGGAGTTCTCACGAGTCCAGGACCTGAGACAAAGAACCACGTGGGTTAAAGGTAAAGGATGCAGAAAAGAAGAGTTTTACCCAACCTGTGCAAGCAACAGAGTCATAGATTAACAGAGACTGTCCTGCTAGAATTGGGTCCTGAAGGGTTTCATTTTCAATTCAGAAGTGCATTTTCCCCTTATTCTGCAGGGCCAGAACGCCCTTGGTATCCTGAGCACATGGATTTGGGAGGCTGCAGAGTCCTGGTACCTCACAGAGCATTTCTGTGGCCAGGAACTCCAAACCATTCATGAGCCCTGTGGTTTCAGTGGTATAAATTTCATTTTAACATGGTTTTCCCTCAACCAGGGAGTTCATCTGTCCTGTCTCAGCCTCTGATTTCTTCCAGCATCCTGCAACATCTCCACTGAGCCCAACAACCAGGAATGAACACAAAGAAAGTTCCAGGCTGGACTGAGAGACATCAAGAAATGAAGATGAAGAGCCCATTCCTCAGGATGATCATTCTGGTAAAAGCATGTGTTGACCTTGTTCTATCTGTTTATAAATTCAAGCTGTTGATGCTCGTTATGGCCTCTTGTGATAGCCCAGGACAGCCTGGCCTCACTCCACCTGCACAGGAGCATCACACAAACCAGTCCGTTCAGGCTGGAAGTGTCTGAAGTATCAGTACTCAAGGCACCGATTTAAACTGAGCCTTTTGGGTCCCTTCCAGCTCAGGATAGTCGGTGATTTTCCCTGCAGTCAGCACTGCTCCTGCTGTATCTTGACTCTCAACGTGAACAACACTCTAGTGTGAGTGTAACATTACTAAATGTATTCTAATTAGCCTCAAAACACAAGGAACACAAAGAGATTAAATGACTTGCCCAGATTATACAAGACAGCCAGGGCAGGGAACACCACAAACTCCTTCCCCAAAGCAGAGCAGTGCCCTAATCAATGAGCCATTCTTCCTCTCTTAACGCCTCAAATGACAGGGGAGAAATAATTAATTACCAAATAAATTATTTAACCAGCTTGGTTTCTTTTTCTTGTTCACCAATTACCTTTACATTTATTAAACTGGTGACCACCTTATTGTTCCAAGTCCCAGGACACCCAGGTGTTGACAAGGCAGTTGTTTCTACCATGGCCAGAGGACCTGTGGGTGGTCATCAGTTGGACCTGCAAGGCAATTCTCACCTCATCCTACACCTGTACCTGCAGCACAACCTGCCAGTGAGCCCTGCAGAGCTGCTGGTGGAGCACCAAGAAGTCTCCAGCCAGTCAAGGACTCCAGGGATGTGCTGTGAAGCAACATCCATGAAACACCCAATTGGTAGGAGTTCAAACCACAAGAACAGTTCTAGAAGATGACCAAGAACTTCCTCTAGAAAACCAAAAGCAAAATTAAATAATCCTGTTTTCCACTCAGGTGCTGCTCCCAAGTACCACGACAGCACCCAGGGTGTCCCTCACCTCCCAGCTCTAGGTCCATCTTGCAGGGGCTACAAACCCAAGGAGAAACTGCAGAAGATGCAGAGAGCAAAATTAGGGCACCCTCAAATAACATCACTCTCTGATGTCAGTCTGGGGTCTGCTCCCCAGGGGCATGTTGGATGGTTTTATTTGACTCAACTGAAGAAGGCCATGACACATGACTTCAGCTCTGAGTCATCTCCACTTGACCAACTCAACTCATCTTTCCCAGTCAGAGGGAAAATGAAAACAAACTGATGTGAGGTGCACACACAAAAAAAAAAAAAAAAAAAGCCTAACCCCTCATTTCTTTAGCATCATCCTTCCAGAATGTACAGCACACACAGCAAGTCTCTGATGGTTTCATCACATTCAAATAGGAGAAGCCTTAATTATCAATTTCCAGGGCTAAACAGTCATTTCAGTGGTTATTTTGAGCCTTTCCTACGAGGCACAACCACGGGCTGCCTCCTTCCCATCCCTCCAACAACACCCACAGAAACAAGAGAAACCCAGAGTTCTGAGGAAGGACCAGAAGGGGGGATTTGTGTCACCCCTGCTGAACCTCCAAGACAGGGTCTGAGCCAGTGCCTGGACCCATCTGCTGGAGACAGCCCCGAGCCCTGCCCAGCTCGAGCACCACCTCAGCCATTTCAGCAGGTCCCCAACCAGTGCAGAACATCTTGGTTAATAAAGTTCCCGAGATAAAGATTAACGCAATCCTTTTCACAGCCTTCTGCTGGGTAATTACAACTCTATCACTTCTGAGTTAATTACACACAGCTAAAGATGTTATTAGGTGTAGATGGAAAAAAACATTGTACTGGGAACAAGTCCCTTCTGCCCTTAGCTGGCTCATAGCTAATTATTCCCAGAGAAGAGGAAAGGTGGGAATTCTCCATTTAACTGGTGAGAGTGTTGTTGTGAAAGACTTCCACCCTTGGGAGAGGGAGCTGGGATCGAACACATCTCACAGATGAAGTTCCACCTGAGCCAGGAGACCTCGGAGACTCCACTGGTTGCATTTCTGCTCTCACCATGACTTACAGGCAGGCAGGGCTTGGGGAGAACAACTGGGATGAGCCAAGTGGAGTGGGAAGTAAATCCAGCCCCTGAGCCCTGGGGAGAGGAGACAGGTGAGATGGGAGAGTCAACTTCTCTAGACCTTCAAAAGTTGGGCACTGGGGTGTCCCAAGTGACCACCTGAAGGCAGAGAGTGGCTAAAGCTGATTTTCCCTTAATGGTAACAGGGAAGGGGAGTAAGTACAAAGAGATATTAAGCAGTGACAAGTCTTGGCCTCTATTAAATTGAAATTCACAGGATGTTGGAAAAGACCTCCAAGACCACTGGAGCTCCACCTTTGATCACTCCCCATCTCATCACCCAGCCCAAAACACTGAGTGCCACAGCCAGTCATTCCCTGAACACCTGCAGGGATGGGGACTCCACCACCTCCCCAGGTAGCCCATTTCCATGGTTAAGAACCCTCTCCATGAAGAAATTCCTCCTGATGTTCAACCTGAACCTCCCTGAACTTGAGACTACCATTTTCAACTGATACAAGATGGGGTCTTTTTTGTCTTTGAGTCCCACCCCTCTCTTGCCTTGCACAGGGTGGGCACCCCCCACGTCCCTGGGGATTTCTGCAGACAGAGTTTCCAAAGCATGTGGGATGTGCATCCAGGAAGCCCATGCAAGGGCTCAAAGAACATCCCTCCCCCAGTCTCTGTTCTGTTATTTTAAGCAGATAATTTTGGAAAAGAAAACACGAGAAGCAGAAGGAGCTCTGTCAGGCTGCAGCAGTTAATAAATGCCAAAGAGATGCACCATTCTCTGGGATGATGTGTGAGACAGGCCAGGGCAAACCCCAGCAAATGCATTTCCGAACTCAGAGCCTGAGGGCTGGAACAGGTACCAACAGAGAGGGAGGGGAGGGGGGAGGAAATCACCAGTATAAAAAGCAACTGTCAGAGAAAACACTTGAAAACAAGCAGGCGAGAAAAGTGACAGTGCAGTTCCACAGAGGTGCTGAAAGGAGCTGGAGAGGGGAAGGGCTGTGTGCTGTAACCAGCCTGTTCCTGGAGAACAGCAGCCCTGGCTAACGGTCCCTCACACGGTCCTGGGGTGATTTGGCCCCAGGATGGACCCCCAGCCTCCCGGGGAGGGGGTTTTTCAATGCTGCTGTGGCCGGGAGGGGCTGGCTCGGCAGCACTGGCTGGGAGAATCCATGGTGAGCTCCCGTGTGCGGATCAGCAATGACAGTATATATTTCAGAAAGCTGCTTGTCTCATTAAAGACTCTAAGGGATGGAGAATTTACCCTCTCCCTTCCTCACAGACTGGTCCAGCATTTAATGAAACCCCAAATTAAAACACCCCACACTTTCTTTTCCAGTGGGAATTTGGCTGGTGGCTCTTTCCAGCCCTGGGTGTCTCTGTTTCCTGGCCCTGGGAGTGTTCATGCGTCAAATGCCTTCTTGGAAAGGTGCATCACCTCATCCCTTACCACTCACCCCATTCAGGTGCTGCTTCTGGACTGAGTCAATCCTTAAAATATCTGCCATCAATATGTCAGGTATGTAAGTTAAATATTTAAGTCCTGATCTCTTGTGCCTAATTAAAGACTTCATCTCCAGCTGTGCAGCCAAGGAGGAGCCGCTCCCGGACCGGTGCTCACGGTTGGGCTTTGCTGCAGAAAAATTCACCTTGTTTCAATAATTCCTGCTGAAAACCAGAGCTATTCCCCATGTACAGCCACAGGAAAATCCCAGCTGTGTTTCCACCTCGCCCTGAAGGATGACAGCCTCGGTGGGGGTCTGCCCATCACTGTCACTGAAGGTGTGACCCAGCAGTGACCAGGAACGCCCTTCCACCATCACCTCTCCAGCCAGGGCAGAGCTCCCACAGCAGCTCAGGGCATCTTTACCTTTGAGAATCCACCTTCCCACCCCCCAGGCTGGAGGAATGTGGCTCAGGCAGTCCTGTGTGCCAATGGAAACCTCTGGCTTTGCCATCAAATGCAGACCTGAAACCATTTGCAAGACTCTTGCTGACCCTCCACACCTGTTCTGCACTACAGGAGGCCAACAATTATTTACCCAGTGTTATATTAAATAGACAAAAAAAGAATGTTTTAGCACAAGCAGAACTACCTATTTCCTTTAATCCTGGGCTGGGTTTTTGGAGAGTCATTCACCTATAGGTGACTGACAGCAGAGGTTTATGATGAAATACCGTTTGCAAAAACATCTTGCCTAAAAATGATTCCACCAGAGCCAACAAATTCCATCAGCTGATCCGGTGTTGCCACCCAAGCCTATTGCTCATGGATGCAGCTGGACAAAAGCAGCACCAGTGTGGGGTGGGAGAGAGCTGATTTAACTGATACTCCCCAAAACCCTGCACTGAGGAAAACCAAGCAGGGATTTAACACAATCTGCCCCTGGAGAGGCAGGAACCTCGCCAGGAATTGCAAGGCACAGGCAAGAGCTGGTCCATCCCTGCATGCCCAGGCCAGGAGCCCCGGTGGCACTGGGCATGCTGCTCTCTGCCCTGAGCTGCCTGCAGGGAGCAAACACCCCAGAGAAACAAGACTGGACACGCTGTTTCCTCTTTGTGATGCCTTTGGATGCCAACGAGCACCTCTTTGGGAAATGTTTAAAGTGCCCAAGACAACAGCGATGCAAAAGCACAGAAGGGTTTACTCCTTTCCCAGGTATATTTTGCAGGGTGCTGGCAGGAGGGAGGCAACATTCCCATTCTGCACAAGGGAAACAGGGATACAGAGAGGGAAAGGGATGAGCCCAGGGGTGCTGAAAACCACCAGTAGCAAAGTGAAAATCAGGAGTCTCTGCATTCCAGTGCACTGCTGAAGTCTAGCATAGCATCACGTTTTTAAGGCAGGAGCCCAAGAATGTTTCAAAACTTAGATTAGCCTCAGAAAGCAACACACAAGGACATCCTTGAAGTTAATTAGCCAATCAGCATGCTTGGAATAAAGTCTAAAGTGATTATTTGGGAATTCTCAAATAACAGCAGGTCAGTTCAACACCTTCTCTTAGCCCAGCTGAGCAACCCCTGAGCTCAGTCTCACTACACTCACCATCTGCTAAGTCTGATATCACAGAACCATGGAATGGTTTGGGTTGGAAGGAACCTTAAAGCCCATCTTGTTCCACCTTCCACTAGAACAGGTTGCTCAATGCCCCATCCAACCTAGCCTTGAAAAGCCCCCTTAAAAAGGCAGCTTTTAAAGCTCAGTTTTAAAGGGGCTTTGCTCTTTAAAAAGCCCCTTGAATATTCAGAAAGCCTCATCAAAAATGAATATGCAAACAGAAATAAATGCCACCCCTTCAGCCCCATGCCCCAAGGACTGTCAGCTCCCTGGAGAAGAATATTCACCCCCTGCAGCTACTCTGCTTCCCTTGGGCGTCAAAGGAGAGTGCTGGGAGCCTGCATCCCTCCGAAAATAAAGGAGGTCCAAGCTGGTGGGTTGACTTATCCAGTCAGATCAGCTTCTTCATTCCTAAATGACTAAATTAGTTGTGACAGGTTTGGCCAGAGCTACATTCAAGCAGCCTCATGCAGAAGAGTTTCCAGATGCTGCTGGATTAACCCCGCTGATACACTCAGTAAATCCAAGGGCCACCCATCCTGGTGCCAAAGCCCTCGGGCACTTTGCATCAACCCAAGGCAGGTCCGCCCTGCTCACACCCCGCCTTGTGCCCTGTCCCGGGGAGATCTCAGGCACAGATCTGCAACGGGGTTTGGAACTGACACAATTTAAATTAAAAAAAAATAAATTAAACACAAAACCCCTGCACGAGGTAGAGATTTCCAAAAGCAGGAGGCAGGGAAGGTAATGAAGGCAGAGCTCGGGTGTTCCCTGCACCTGGGGCGACTGTGAGGAACAGCCCACATGTGCACAGGCACAGGAAGGCACCAGCCTGGAACGCACAGCCCGCTGCCTCGGAGAGGCTTTTACCTAAATGTTGCCAGGGCGATGTGTACACAAGGCTGTCCTTGCTCTGAACCGCAGGCAGAGGCTGACAGAGCACACCGGGCTGGGAGCCTGGCAGGGAACTGCAGGGGGAGCAGAGCCAGGCTTTGGGGGGGCTGTAACCGGGGGGGAGCTCCGGGCGGCTCCTGCTCCCCATCCCACCAGGGGTCTGACAGCCACGGGAAGGAGGAGCTCCTGGGACATCATCCAGCCCTGCACAGACTCCAAACCCACCTGGGGAGAAGGATTTTTCCTGCTGTGTGGGTTATCTATCAGCCTGTGATCCCAGAGAAATGAGGATCCAGCAGCACCTGATGGCAGTGAACTCATGGGTTGTATTGTCCCCAACACAAAACAGACCGAGACCCTCCAGGGATTCCCACCAATGAGGAAAAGGAAACACCAAAAGACATTTCTAGCCCAAAGAGCCCAAAACATCTCCTGACAACGAACCTCTGAGCTGTCCCACCACCCAGCCAGGGCAGACCCTTCTTAAAATCACCTTTGACAATCTCTCCCCTGTTTTGCAAACGATCCTGGGCTGCAGGGAGCTGACTGAGGGACCCGGCAAGGGCAGCCTCACCACTCCAGCATGTTCTGTGTTCTGGTGCAGTTTTGTTGAAACTGGCAATTTAATTAGCAAAGAAAAAAAAAAAAAATTCTTCAGCATAGTTTAGGAAGAAACATTATTTCCAAGTTAATGAGAGAAATATTTTAATTATGGTGTTTAACAAGTTATGACTTTGCCAAAATGTTCTCTCAGGAAGGCTGTGCATATTTTCCCTGAACTTCAAGCAAAGCAAGAGCAGGAGAGGGAAGGGGAGAAAACAGGGGAGGAAAACCATGGGAAGGAGGACAAGAGCAAGGAAAGGATTTTGTAAAAGTAACAGCAAACTTTTCAAACGGTTGTTCACCCATCAGCTGCTGTAAAATGAAGAAACACCAGGGAACAGCATTTCAGTGGCTCTCTACTAGCACAGGCCAGGGATTTAGGGCAGATTTAGATGGGATGCTGGGAAGGAATTCCTCCCTGTGAGGAGGCACAGGGTGCCCAGAGAAGCTGTGGCTGCCCCATCCCTGGAAGTGCCCAAGAGACAGGGCTTGGAGCAACCTGGGCTAATGGAAGGTGTCCCTGCCCATGGGCAGGGGGTGGAATGGGATGGGCTTTAAGGTCCCCATTCCATGACTCTCTCCAGGCTCTCCCCACACGGTTTCAGCCACAGGCACGTGGGTGCCACGTTGACTGCCCAGCCCTTGGCAGCACCGAGGGCAGGAAGCTTTGCCCTGTGAAGGCAGCTCAGGGGGGTGATATTTGTTTTCTCTGCACAGCTTAACAGAAACACACATTTCCTCATCACAGCTGCAGACAACACTAAGAGGTGGCTCCTGTCAGCTCAGCTTTCTTTCCTGGTGAAATCCCTCTGCAGCAGCCAGGTCTCTCTCCCTCTCAGGAACACTTGGGGCTTGTTGAGGATCCAAAAGTCCCTCTGCCACCAGGCAGCACCACCAAAGTGGCATCAGTTCCAGCTCAGTACGCAAAACCACCATGTCTGGCAGATGATTCATTGATCCACATGACCTTATGACAGGTTCTCAGGTCTTTATTATTCCTGAATCACATCTGCTCATAAATACCAGAGGGTTTTTTCACACCTAGGATTATTACAGTGAACAGCCAAAGGACGACTCATTTCGGCTGCCTTAGAAAAATATTTCCTCCTCTTTTGGGCTTTTGCAGGATTACAGGAAGGGACTGGCAGCAGAGCCTCCCCACAAACAGATCGTTACCTCTGTCGGGACTTATGGTTTCAGTAAGTAATTAAAAGTTAAATAACAGAAGAAAGAGAAAGAGGACCAAAATAAAACCCGAGTCATTGTTTACTTCCCCGCGTCAGTTTCTAGGTGATATCAAGCTCCAAACCAGGAACTCAAACAGCAGGGACTCACTTTGATAAAACACATCCTTCCTCCCTGCTGGAGGCATCTGGGGAGGAGCTCCTGATCCCATTGCCCTGGAGTAAGAGGAGACTGGGATATCCAGCCATGAGGAGATGCCAAACACGCCCCTCTCTGGGCTGGCAGGTCCCAGGACCCACCAACAGGGTGGCTGTTGGCTCAGTCACCGAGCCAAGACAATTCCCTGTTCTCCTCAGGAACCCAAAACCTTCAGACCTTGAATACAAAGGAGTCTGGGGGCACAGACACAGGGCTGTCTCCAGAGGGGCATCCAGAGCCCTGGCTTTCCAATCTGTTTGATCACAATATTCACAGAAAACATGAAAGTCAACATTTCAGCAAATAAAGTGCTCCCTCAGCCCTTACTTAATGGTAAAGAACAAGTAACAGCCCATAAAAATTTCTACCTCCATTTCTTTGCAGGAAGCAATAGAGTGATTTCCCCACTGCCCGGGGGAACAACAGGGAGCCAGGGGAGGGAACAGAATTCTGTGGGTCACACCGAGCCAGCGTGGCCAGTCCAGCCCTGAGCAGGGCCAGCTGCAAGTCCCTGAGCCCACCAAGCCCAAACCCTGAACCCCTGACCTCAGACAGACCCTTCTTGAGCAACTCTCTCCAGCACAACACACCGAGGTGATTAATGCCACAGCCACCTGTGTCACCTGCCAGGCCCTGAGAAGACACTGCTCAACCACAGCTTCAAATTTCCTGAAACTGGAGATAATTGTTGGTTTTGGCCCAGCTCTGGAACGTGCCCAGTGCACTGGGCTCAAAGGCTCCTTGGGAACGTGTGATTTAATAGGAGACCAAAAAAGCCTGACTCCAGCAAAACTCCAGGCTGGAAGGAGGCTCCAAAGTGCTTCACCAAGCTGCATTATTGCTTTTTAATCTTGCTGCCTCCTGACTCAAACACCCACTGCTGTCAGACCAAGGCACCAGTCAAGAGCTGGGAGCTGTGACAAAAGACAAAGGCCTTGGTGCTGCTGGCACAGTCACACATCCCCCTGCATGTGCACAGCCCTGCCTGGCTTTTTCCAGCTCTGACCCATCCCAGGAGAGCACCGAGTTTTGGAAACCAAATGGAAAACAGGGGACTGGGTACAGCTTTGACACTGCTGAACACCCACTTGGGAAAACCTCCCTGTAAAACATCTCAGGCAGAATCCCAGGTGCTCAAAGGACTGGGCTGCTCAAATTTGAGTTTGGGGGGGTTTTTTTCCCCTCCAAGTGGACATGAAAAAAGTTTTGCTTCTTTAGGAAGCCCCAAAGCCCCCAGCAATTGCATGGGCAGCTCTGTGCTGGATACACACAGTGACAAGCAAGATGCCTGACAAAGGTGGGCACACAGGAGGGCCCAAAACTGCACCAGAAAACACATCTTGGAGCTGGCAGGTCTGGAGCAGGAGGG
Source organism: Scytalopus superciliaris (assembly GCA_013400415.1). NCBI lineage: Eukaryota > Metazoa > Chordata > Aves > Passeriformes > Rhinocryptidae > Scytalopus > Scytalopus superciliaris. Next base: position 299,588 of record VXBX01008453.1, on the reverse strand, counting down.
ATTAAAGCACTGGTCTATCTATTTCTTTTCATTTACCAGGGAATACAGTCCCATTTTGCAGGTTCAGTAGGCACAGCTCCCTGGGAAGTGCACACGGATGGGCTGGGAGGCAGCAAGAAGAAAGCGAGTCATCCCATCACAGGGCACAGAGATTTCCCCACGGGAGACTCTTCTACTCCTTCGCTCATCCCTCCCTGGCAAAACAGTGACCCCAGGCCTCCCCCTTTCATTGCAGCCACAGCCTGGGAGATGTCCCTCCTTTTGTTCCACGTCACATCCAAAGAAAATATTGACATAGCACTTTCCCTGGGCCGGTGGCACAAACCCACATGGCACTGGGGGATGGAGGATGGCACTGTGATTGGCACCACTGGCCGCTCCAGCCCCGGGAAGGCAGCACAGGGATCCCAGGGCATCCCTGCAAAAGCCCCAGAGCACGAAGGAGTTAAAGCTGCCTCATTGCTGAGGGATTTCTCCATAATCTGTGCACATGTCATGGGGATCAGGACTGTGGGTGGTAGTGCTAGTCTGTGGCAGTCGTTCAGGCCCATGGCCCAGCACCTGACTGGCTCAGAAAACCCTCTTATCCAAGCAGTTTTCAAATTTAATTAAGAGGGACCTATGACGGGCTTAACACCACTGCTGTGCCAGCCCAAAGGCTCCCTCAGGAGTCCCGACAAAGGCAGGGGGAGCAGGGACACGGCCAAGGGATGGTTTGGCCACACGGAGCCCCAGGGAGGTTCTGCAGAGTTTCACCCAAACCACAAAGCAGCAGCAGCAGGGAAGGGGGGGAGGGAAATGAAGGTGATGGTGAGAGCAGAGCGAGGGGTCAGATTCTTTTCTGCAGAGGTAAGGGTGGAACCAGAAGGAAATTCAGGTTAATAAAAAACGGGCTCTCTTAGTTAAAGTTTGCCAGCTCGAGAGAGCAGAGGATCTGCTCACCCTGGGACGTGGCCAGAGCCCTCACACTGAGCTGGGTCTCAGACACGGGGCAGAGCAAAGCTGCTGGTGGCATTGGAAGGGGACAGGGAGCACAGGAAATGCTCCTTGGATGGCCAAACTCCGGGGTTTCACAGCTCAGAGGCATCAGTCCTCAGGGATCACATTCATCCCACCTCACCACCGAAATTCACCCGTGCTGGTGCCCTTCATGTGAGAGCCAACCACGGGACATGTCAGCAAACACTGGTTTTAATGCCTCTTTAGGAGAATTTATCCCAGGAAAGTCAGCTCCGTGCAGGGCAGGGACCACCAGTTTGGCAGTGTAATGGTGAGAACATCAGAGCACAGGTCCAGGAGGAAGATCCCCAGCTAATACAAACAGGTTAAATAGACTCATTTCCTAAAATTAGTCCTAGGCCAGGATCCCACGTGGAAGTTATGTCATTAACTGCTAATTCAATTACCTGGATGACAGTAACTATATGCCCTGACTTGAAATCTGAATTTTGGTTTGAGGTTGGGTTTGAAGGGTTTGGGTACCCCCCTTTATTTTTGGCTACTTGGCAAACTCACCCCGGGCAGGAAATTAGGAAGAGAAACGGTCTCAGTATCAATACTTCGCTGAGTCTATTTACCAAGGGCTATTTGCACTAGATAATCGCTCAGAAGTGTCTCACCTCCTCCACTCTTCAAGAGCCAAATGATGTCATGGAAGTGGCATCCAGAGCAGGAGCCAATATGAACCAACATAACCCAGGCCCAGCAGGAAATCACTCAGCAGCCTCTACATATGCATGGGATCAACTCCCATTCTCCCCTTTCCATGGAACACGGCTCCCCTTCTTTCCAGGGCTGCCCCATTCCATGGAATCAGCACCCCTTCTCCCCAGGATTGCCCACCTCCAGCACAAAGGGGGAGTATGTCCCCTCACCCGCCCCAAACAGCATGGAAAGCATCCCCAGGGATGAAGTGCCTCCATATAAGCATCTGAACAAGTCCAGAGCTCACAAACACAACTAAACACAGATAATTCCATGAGTTTGTTCCTTTGCCTTCCAATGAGCCCAACTATGGTCATTAAACAGCAGGTTTGCCATATCTGCACACTGATCACAGCTCCAGCTGAGCTCTGTCTCCCTTTAATTCCGCTCCAGCAGCCACAGCTGTGGGACCATCAGCCTCCAACAGCCTCTCTCAGTGCTAAAATTGCCACATTCCCCCTACCTGAATCCCACCTCAGCTGCTGCTCATCCACAACACACCAAATCCTGGGGGAGCCCCACACGGTCCCAGCCTCTCCCAGCAGCCCCCAGACCAGGCAGGGGCTCTGGATGGACATCTCCAGCCCCCTGGCTGGTGGCCAGCCCAGGGAGGGAGGGGGGACAGCAGCAGCAATGCTGCTACACCCCAGGCGTCGCCTCTGGGTGCTTTTGGGGGTCAAGGAGCTGCTGCCCAAGGGGAACTTGGGAAGAGCTCCCAAATTCCACCCCAACCCTGCTACAGGGCTGCAGTCAGTGGGGTAGGACACAGAGCAGCCAGATGGACCCTGCTCAGGGGAGACTCCCAGGAGGAAAGGAACCCCCTTCACCTGGATGGATTTCCAGACCCTCACAGCAGAGGGGACCCACAGGAACCAAGGACAACTCAGTAGCTGGCATTCCCTCCAGCTCCTTTCAGCTCCCTGTGCTCCAAAATGCACGCTCAGGGACAGGCCTGTGTGATCTCTCCTTGGCAGCCCTCAAAAAGAAACATTTCACCATTTTATCCCACTATTTAAAAAAATAAAAGCAAAGAGGGAGGCGAAGGGGGGGTTGTATCAGACGATTAAATATCCACAGCAGCCCAGAGAAAGAGGAGGACAGGAACACAGGAACAAAGAGGGGAAAAAAATCTGCTTTTTATTATTAAACTATTCTCTCAAATTTCTAATAAGCAGGTTGAAGTTTAAATTACAAGATCTCTAACAAAGTCAGGATCCAAACAGTTCAGGAGCCTCCAGATAACAATCGCCTTTCCCCAGATCAGTTTCAAGTCATTTTTTGCAGAGACAAAGCTCCCATTCAGCGGGGCAGAGGGACCTCGGGGGTTTTATTACCCTCAGCTCTGGAGCCCCGAAGAGGCAGAGGCAGGGAGGGAAGTGGCTCCTGCACCTGCAGCAGGACAGCACAGAAAGTGAGGCCACCGGGACCAGGAGTGCTGCAGAACGGAGGATTCACGGCAGCCCAGCCCCTTGAAGGGCAACCCGAGAGCCCCTGCTCAACACAGCCTTACAAACAGTTCTGGGGTAAAAAAAGAGGGGAATGGGGAGCCCTGAGCTGACAGAGCTGGTGCACAGGGTGGAAACTGCTGGAGAATCCAGCTCGGAGCCTTGCAGTAGCAAAACCCTGTTTGGGTGCTTGGAAGGATAATGCCAGAGCCAACTGCTGTGCCACAGCTTGTTAAAGGTGCAGCTAAACCTGGAAACATCCCTTCGACGGGAATGTGGCAGGAAAGGCATGCCCAATTCCTGGTAAAGAAAAGTTCTGTGGAAATGTAAGGGGAAGAGACATTCTTTAGTCAGTTGGGCTGGGAGAACCACCTTTGCCAGGTGATAAGCAGAGAGCACCTGAAGGAAACAGCAGTGCTGCCTCCATTTCCAGACCATTCCTGCACAAGGCACTGCCTCCAGTATCCTTAGGGCTTACTGCAGAAGCAATCCTAAACCAAGAAAAACAGTGTTAAACTCCTGCAGGCCAGTCTGATTTCTCCTGTTCCTGTACCACAGGACCCCCAAGGTCTGTGTGCACGGCTGACACGGAGACAGGGTGCCCTGCAGGCACAGACACCCCAACCCCACTTTTAGCAGGGGGCTTGGATGTGCCAAACCCATTCAGGAGCTCCTTGTCCAGGTCCCACCAGCTGCTGGTGAGAGCTGTGCCCCCCAGGAGGCACCGCTGCCTGAAGAGGCAACAGCACTTGGACTAATTGGGGTTAATTAAGCAGGTGCAATAGCGCATTGCACCATTCCACATCCAGCAGCTTGTCGGGACCAGCTGGGGGACCCTGACTCCAAGGCACAGGCTCAGCACTGGGATGCTCCGGGACCAGCTGGCCAGCAGGGCGCTCGCAGAGATGGCACAGCCGCACCACCCACCCCATCCTCAGCGCGGCCAGGGAGCATTTGCATGAAGATGTCCCCACTTCCATCCCTCCCCTCGCTCCCAGCCTGCTCCTTTTCCCTGATGAGGAGGGGGAGGAATCTGCTTTCCCCGTGGGTCTTCCCCTCGCTCGCAGCTGCCCCCCTTCTCCCCCTCGCTCGGTATTGAGGCCGATAATTACCGCTGAATAGCCTCCCAGATTCCCATGCTCGTCAGCCTGCCCTCCCTCCCTGCGCCTCCCCGAGCGGGGAGGAAGGATTAGACACCGCTGCGCAGGGAGCAGCCGAGCCGGGGCCAGGGCAGGCAGAGCCTCGCCCCGGCTCACCTGGGCCAGGTGAGCTCTGGAGGGATGATGCACATCCCAGAGCCGGCACGGATGCTGCGGGCACAGCCCTGGCAAAACCAGCAAGATTATTCCCCCATCCTCCCCTTCCCTGCCCAGCAGCTCATAGAGACACCACCAAGGCAGAGGGAAGGTCTGACCTGCCCAGGGAATCTCACCTTATTGCACTTACAGACACCAGGCAGTGTATCCATCAGTGCACGCCCACCAGCACATGCATTTCTGCTGCTTGATGCCAGTGGAAGGGGTTGGATCAGAGAGCCAAGCTGGGCATGGTGTGGAGACCTTTCTGCCAGGACACAGCCCCCCATTCCTACATCCCCTCACATGCACAGCTCAGGGCATCGCTGCTTCCCTGTTTCTGAGCAGAGCTAAGGCAGCAATCCCACCCATGTTACACAGCAGAGCCCAGAACAAACCAACATCTCCTAAACCTTCCCCTCTGCTGGAGCCACAAATTGAGGCTGAATTTCCTCCTGCATGTTTGGCCCCTGTGTGAGGAGCCCTGAAGGTGGCAGACCCTTGCACAGCTCAGCCTCACAAAGCTGTGTATCCCACCTCTTCCACTTCAGTGCTGGTCGTGCCAGTAGCACACACCAAAAAAGCCCAGGGTAAACGCCCTGAGCCAGCATATGGGACAGTTTCACCAGGGACATGCTGTGCCCAGAACCTTCACCCTTGCCCACGCACCAACCGTGGCCAAAAGCAGCTCAAGCAAACAGCCCAGCAAGGGGGAGGAAGGTGATTCAACTCCTGCTCTGCCAACAACCTGTATATCACCCTGAAAAACTTCGCCTGCACCTTCCCAGCCCAGCCTCCCTTCACAATTCATCTAATTAATTCAGGAGAAAATTAATTACAGCGGGATTTTCAGAAGCACAGCATCTAATGACCGACTCCCCGTGCTCCAAACCAGATAATCTCAGGCTCCTACTTGTGCAGCCGAACCTGGCTGTGCCGCCTCCCCCTTCCCAGCACAATGCCCTGCTCTAAATTAGGCAGGGAAAGAGTCGCTTGGCAAAAGCGAATCAGAGCACTAGGGTCAGGCCCTGAAAAACAACAGAAGTGCCTCAAGAAACCCCAGCATTAATCCTGTCAAGCTTCCGCTAAAGATTCCCCTTTTCAAGTGTTTTCTTCCTGGTAAACAAAGTTCTCTCCATTGGGCTGTGAATTTTAGGGCATGGTTGCTTAGTAATAGCAGGCTGAAAACCAGGTTTGTCCTCCCCCTTTGCCCTCCCCAGAGGATGGCACAGGGTTTATTAAAGAAATTAAAATGCTGTTGGAATCTCAAGGCGGGTCAGAACTGATTTGCACCACAGATTGTGCCCAAAGCAGAGTTCTGCTCCTGATCATTTGGGTGTGTGAAGATGCTCTTCCCATCCCTCTCCAGGAGCCAGCTCTGCCCATCTCCCCTTGTTTTTAGGGACGTTCCTGAAAGCTCATGATGCTGAGCACCCAAAACCCAAGATCTAAATCCCCCACCAAGGCAGGGCTGCCCCGGGGTACCTCCCCAGCCCCTGCATCTGCTCCCCCTCATCCCTGTGCCACCTCCCCACCCAGCTGCAGGAGCAATTCCTGCATGAAATTCCTCAGCTCTCTCTGCCCTCACTGGCTGCATTTCCATGACTTTGCTTTCCCCAGGGTCAGTTGCACCATCTCAACACCATCCACACCCACACTGGCGCCCAGCAGTTACCCTTCCCCTCAAAGCCACGTGCTCCAAACCGTGCCAGCCATGAAACAACAACAGGGTTCAATTCTTCCCCTTCCCATGAAGCAGCTCCTCCTCCAAAGCATCCCCCACTTTGCATCAGGGAGGACAAGCTGGGGCATCAGCCAGGGTGGGAGATGAAGGAAGCACCCAAGGTGGACATGCCGGAGCCACCCCCATGTCCCTGAGCATCCTCCACTCTTATTTGGAGTAAAACCCCACAGGTGAGAAGGTCACTGAGGGCACTGCACCAGTGCATCCATCACAAATACAGGTTTGCACAAGCCTTGCTGGTACAAACAGCAAGTGAAACATTCCCTCTGCCTGCCCTACTTAAGCTTCAGGATGGTTTCAGCAGCACTCAGAGCCCAGAGGGACATGGGGATACTCTTGGCCCACGTACCAGGGGTGAGGCCCCTCTGTGCCATGGGCTCCCAGCAGGGCCCACAAGGAGAGGGCACAGGCACCGTGGCCCAAAGAGCTCCTGGCAGCCTGTGAGGAGGCAAACAATAACCCTCAGCCTGGCCTCAAAGGGGTCAGGAGCCTTTCAGTCCACGGGCTGGCACAGCCTCTGCTTCCAAAGCCCAGATCCCACTGACTTCAAGAGGAGTCGGGCGCCTGAGCACAGCCGGCCCCAAGTTCACAGCCCCCTCCCAGACACCCCAGGGGGGTCAGAGCGGCTCCAGGGATGCTCCTGGAGATCCCACAGCTCCTTTCACTCCCACCCAAGCCCCGCAAGTGGCAGCCCAGGCACCCACTGCCCGTTCTCCTGAGCCCCCACATTGCTGCCTCTTGGCAGGGACCGCCCCGGCCTTGGCAAAGGGATGGGAAGTCGCTCAGCCACATCCCCCTCCCTCTCGGTGAAAGGCTCGTTCCAGCTCCTGACTGGCCATGTCAGTCACACTCAGCCATTATATAACAAATGAGAAATTCCTTTGCCTGGGTGGCAAAGAGGGCAGTGCCAACAGCCAGGGCTCGTGGGGAGCAAAGCTCCCCTCAGCTCAGGGCAAGACCACACCAGCAGCAGAGGTACGTTTTCTCCCCTATTTATTAGTTAACAGGTGGCTGCCTCAGAGCAGACAAGACTTTAGGAGATCAAAGCAGGCTTTCACTTATTTCAATCTCTTGAAGTTCCATTGAAACTTCTTACTGTGTTACTCTGCCTACAGTAAGACAACATCTCCCTCTCCAAAGCCAGCTGGGACTCAGCTTCTCTGCAAAAGTGTTCAAAGCATCCTCTGAACTGTCCTGCCTCCCTCTGTGGCTCCCACCACAGGCAGTGCAGCAGAAACAGGAGCTGCAATACACAGCACAGGTCTGAGCTCACCAGGGAACTTGCATTTTTATCAGGACTCCCAAGTCCAGGAGCTGTACAGGCTGGAAATCAGCTGAGAAAACAGAAGAGACCAGTGTATGCATAGAAAGCTACCATTAAATTGCCTTGAAATTTTGGGGGGTGATTCGGGTTTTTCCATAGAAAAAGGACAAAGTAATCCTAATTCTTGCAAAACTCAGCACCTTCCAGCCACCAGAACCCACAGGCTGACTATTTTCTATTTCTTTTCCTAATTTCTCCACAGCAAACCAGGCCACTTGAAAAGAAAAGGAGTAAAAAAAAAAACCACAGAGGGGAGGGAAGGAGGGAAGGGGGGAATTAACTCTTTGCAATCGAGTTGTCCATCTTCATGAGATTTTAATCCTGCCACGGCAAGGTCAGAGTTGAAGCCCGGGGTAAAGGGCTTTGTTTTGTCCTTGGGAATAGCGTGCGAGCGGCAGTGGGAGCGGGACGGGGATCGTGGCTGGAGGAGGGCGGCCCCGCAGCCTTTGCCTCCCTGCTCCCACCGGCATTCCCAGCCACCTCACCCTTGAAACTGCTGCTCAACGCTTGGCCTTTTTTGTTTTTCGTTTTTTTTCTAAAATGTTTCTTTTGTAACGTTTTAAAGTTTAACTTTCTCCTTCCAGCGAGACAGCAGCCAGGTCTTTAATAAGCGTTGTTTCAGGGCTGATGAAAGATTAAGTGTTGCTAAATGAGCTGAACGCAGTCGTTTGACTCCCTGAGGACACCGAGCTTGGGAAAGGCTCCCACTGACCCGACCAAAGGCAGCTCAAGGTGTTGGCCGGAGGAGCATCCCCCACCCTTCGCCGGGCGTCAACACATCCCCGTGTAATTAACATAAACCCTTAATTGTCATCGTTCCCGGCGGACGAGCGATTCCAGGCTGCGCCGGAGCGGAGCCCGCGCTGCTCCCACGGCCCCCCGGCCGCGCGCGGGGAGCGCATCCCGTTTCCATGGCAACGCCGCATCCCGGCGGGACGGCGCTGGAACGGGATGGGCGGCGGTGACGTCACCGGAGGAGCGGCCAATGGGCGCCCGAGGAGGTGATGTCATGGGCTCGCCCCCGGGTGGGAGCGACCCCCGGGGCCAGCAGCGTGGGGGGCGCGGCTCGGGGGCCGCCTCCCGTCCCTGCACCCCCCCGGGGCAATCCCACCCCAGCCCGCTGCGGTGCCCCACACGCTGCGCCGGATCCCACCCCGACTCTGCAGCCAAGGGGTTTCAGCACCCCAAGGTTTTGCGGGGGTTACGGCCACGTTTTTATTTTTCCTATTTAAGATTCCTACGCTGAGCTAGGATGGAGGCTGCGAGGATCCCTGCTGAGCCCAGGATAACCCCGGGCTGCACACCGACACAAGGTGATGCTCTCGGACACCGCAGCAAGGCCACCAGCTGCCACTCTGTAAAGGCAGGGGACAGGAAAAGCCCCGAGAGGGCACCCAGAGGAGCTGCAGGCAGAGGCTTTGCAGCTCAGCTACCCCTGGCCAAGTCACTGCTGGAAAAGTAGATAAAGGGGGAAAAGGAGCAGGGGGAGCAGAGACTTCCAGGCGGCATCGGCAGCAGGCAGGGAACGAGATCAGCACAAGGGCAGTGCCAGGAGGGCTCTGGGCTGTGCAGCTCAGTCACCTCTGAGCAGTGTCCCCTCTCTGGTCCCCCACCTGGCAAGGGCACAGTGTGACTCAACGGGTGACTCACCCACCTCAAACCCAGCCAGTGATGAAGCACTTTGTTCAATCAAGATTTAGATTAGCCGAGCTCCTAAAAGCTGATACAGTGACAGCCACCATACCCTGCTCCAGGCTCAGGACGCCCTCTCATCCCCCCCCAGCCCCGGGGGGCCCTGCCCCAATGCCAGCAGCACTCCCTGCTCAAACAGTCCTGCAAGTCATTCCCCCCAGATGCCGTTGCCAAAACTGTGGCTCAGCCACTCCCAAGAGACAGGAGGAAAACTTGACCAGGCACAGGGGACGGGTGCAGGGGCACCAAGCCCTGCTCAGCTCACCCTGCCCCTTCACTCCCCCTCTTCACCCACCCAGGGGGACAGACTCGGAGCCATCTCCCGCATGGCATTCCAATGAAGGCCAAAAAGGTGCTCAGAGGAGACACTGAGCAGAGGGAGAGACCCAGAGCCAAACCCAGAGTCACCTCACACAAAGCCACACTAATCAGTGCATCAGCAGCACAGGAATTTTATCACCTGGAAACAGTTTCAGGCAGGTTTCTCCTTGTCAGTCCAACTGTTTATCAAACACTCCGGCCCGGCCAGCAGAGCACAGGCAAGTCCTCTCTCTCCTGCAGTTCAAGGAGGAGGGGTGTTGGGTGATCAGTTTTGTCTGTCCTGGCTGTGAGGTGCCAGCAGCTCAACCTGCTCCCTCAGCCTCTCATTCCAGGAGAGCATTATTACATTTTCCCAAACTCTACAACTTCCAGTCTAGTGGCAACTACAGATCAGTAAGCACCAGATGCCCAACATCTCCCAGTTTGGGCACTAATTTTTGGCAGCAACCAGAGAAAATCCATTCAGTGTGGAGTCTTGGAGTCAGGCAGCCAGTGCCCCAAGCTGCACAGTCCTCAGCATCTCTTCTGCAGCAGCATGGGTCAGGCCATGTCTTGCTCCCAACACCACAGTGGGCTCTCCCTGTCAGCCAAGACACAAGTCACTGTCTCTGCAGCTCGGTGCTCAACATTCCAGAGCCTCGGGAAGCACCAGGAGGTCTCTTCAGGGAGCATCTTGCTCTCCCTGTCATAGCCCACTCCTAGAGACGGTCACCCAAGGGCTGTCTCCAGGATTGGAGCCTGGGAATCAAACATCCCTACTCTCCAAAGCAAGACCTCCAGGTCTCCTCCAGCACATCCCACCTGCTGATCACAGATAGTTTTGCCACAATTGCCAGTTTAGGAAGAGATTGGGGCTCATTAACACGTTGGATTACAGGGGGATTACAGATAACACTCCTGATACCGTGGCTGTTCAGCCCAGGGCCACAAGGTCAGCCATAAAAAGCCAGAGTGTCACCATGGACTTTATGATAACCCAACGGCCCTGGTGCTCTGCCAAGAGATATGACCACCTCAGCAGCAAGGACAGATGGGCCAGAGCACCTCCACAACCTCCTGACCCGCTAAATGGGGTTGCCAAGAGCAGCCTGTGGATACACCACTGGGAAGAGCAAAGCTCTGCAGGCCAGTGCACCCACACACAGGCCCTGCACCTCTCCAAAGCACTGACAGAGCCACCTTGGGTAGTCCCAAGCTATCCAGCCATGCTGTCCATACAGCAGGCAGGTCCAAGCTCAAGGGAATCCACAGACCAGCCCCAAACACACAAATATCAGCACAGGAATTAAGCTACATGCACTCCCTGGTCCAAGGTTGGAGCCAGACCCTCCATTTCTGCCCTATCCTGCACAGAGCAGCTTCTCTTTGTGCTTGATCAACAAAAACCATTTTCAAAACAGTTTGTTCTAAAAACAAAGCCTTCCTTGCCATTCCCCAGAGCTGCAGAGCACAGAGCCCCAGCAGCAGGACTCCCTCCAGTTAAAACAAGCCGAGAGCCCAGTGCCTGCCAGCTCAGGGTGCCAACCACCAGCAGATCCTCCCCTTGGCTCTCGCCCTCTCCTGTCATTCACAAAAGCCCTGGGAGGAAGAGGATTTGTGAGCTCCAGTCGGCCCATTCCCGTCCAACAGGTTCTCTCTGCTGTCCCACATTGTTACTGTTCCCATGCAACCCCCCCGTGGGCACATCGGGGCACGTCCGGAAACGATTACGATCAGCTACAATAATGTTCGAGCAGCTCCAGAGCTCAGCCAGTGCAGCAAAACACCCCGTCCCTTCATTTTATGAATGAGTAAACCCTTATGCTTTCTATAAACGTCAAGATAAATTACCTGTGGGCATTCCCCTCTCGGCACAAACAACCACTTCACTGCCGCAGCCCTTTAATGGAGACATCAACCCCAATTACTGAGTTACTTGCTTTTCCTGCCGAGGTGGGGGAATATCAAAGGAGGGGCAGCGATCGCGCCCAGGGGTCCAAAAGTTTAACTTTCCCCACCTCACCTGCAACTCTTCTGGAGGCAAAAAACCTTTGTGGGCACTCAGAGCTGATTTGAGGTCACAGGAGCAGCATCCAGGGGGTCCTTTGGGAGAAAGGAGGGCAGAGTAAGTGCTCCCGGGGGGGCAACCTGTGGCTTCATCACTCCATGGCTTTGCATCCAAGTGGAGAACTCTGAGGGAAGCTCCAGGGGGACAATCACTGTGACCATGAGCGAGGCTACAGGAGGGGCTCAGCAGAGCCTGCCCAGCCTCCAGCCCCAAACAGGAGCCACAACAGGCTGTGCCTCTCTGAGCACCCCACACCAGGCTCTGAGGGCACCAGGACACCAAGCACTGCTCTGGGACTGGGCACTGGCATCACAGGAGCTGTCACCTCCTCTGCCACTGCAGAAACCAGGCTGCTCAGTGCCCTCTGAGATGCCCCCACGTTCCAGCAAAGGGACACTGATCCAAGGTGGAGGACAGGCTGCCCTCCAACATCCCCCTGATGGGTTATTCCCACTGCTCCTTCCCCACCCCTTGGAGCTCAGCTCTGTTTTCCAAAACACATCTGGAAGAGAAGCAGCTCCTTTCCCAACCATGATTCACCTTCTTTCAGCATCGATCAGGTATGTCTAAAAATAGACACAGATACTGATCTCAGACAGATCATGATCTCAGACAGAGGTGTTGGCCTTCCTGGCACAGCAAAAGAACAGGGAAATAACCAAATGTTGTTCTCAATAACATGACCCCTTATTTTTGACTTAGGACTTGGGTATGGAATGACAGTCAGGGACACACCAGTGCCCTTTGCCTGGGGGTGTTGCCTTCAAGGAAGAACAGGATGGTACCAAAGAGCCAACAGGATAGTACCAAGCTGGCCAAGGCCATTTCAAAGCCCTGCACCTCTCAGAGATGGGGGTGAGGAAGAACTAGAGCATATTTCTGAGGTCTCTGTCTGCCAGCGTCCTCAAAAATCCCCTGGGTCTCATGGCCTGAGTCCCCATCACACCAGCACAGCTCCCACACTGCAGAGCTGCCACCCCATCTCCAGACGGATCCCTACAGACAATCCCTGGGGGAAAAAATCCCCAAACCAACAAACCCCTTCCAACTCCAGGGGCTTCCTTCAGGCCCTGACTCGTCCAGCAGGATTGCTCTGGTACTGTAGCTTATCCAAACATCTTCATCTCTTTCATAAACTCAATCCCTCCTTATCAGCCATCAGGAGGAAATGCAGGAGCTTTAGGGAGTGAAGTGTGGGGAAGAGCCCAGCTTTGATTAACCCACTTACTCCCCAGAGGTCACTCCCAGTTCAATCCTTGTGGATTCACATGTTCTCAATCACGTACTTGGAAGCCAGGCTGGAGGTGAGAGTTTTCTTTGCATTAAAGAGGGAGCAGGAGTAGGGAGGAGGTGGTCTGCAAATATTAATTTCAGAACTGCCAGTTCCCATGACTAATAGAGGGTTGTTGAAAACTAGCAGCTCTCCTTAAAGCCTCAGCTCCTGGAGCCATGGGAATAAACCAGAACCCCAACTTTAGGACTTGGTTTTAAAGGAAAAATTACATTTCTGCAGCGACAGGCTGCCAGGATGATTTTTTTTCCCACCCCATGATTATTGGGACACATCCCAAAGGGCTGGCATTTAATGATAAATCAAAAAGACTTCTTAAAAGCAAATGCACCGGTTTTATATATCCATTGTATATGTCCTAAATCACACAGAGTAGGAGAACTGTGTGGAGAAGCTCCATGTGGTGTTTGCTCCTGCACCCACCAAGAACAAGCAACAGCAGTATTTGCAAAGGGCTCACTTCAAGTAGGAAGCTCTCAAGGTTCTGATTTCCTCCATCAGAGCTCACATTCCCTCCCTGGTGCTCAGAAAACCTCCCTGGGATTTGTGTCACTCACCAGGTGAGCTTTCCAAGTGCCAACCTCAGTTGGTAACCCAGGGAGCGATCTGTGTTTTGGCAGATCCCAACATGGAGCAACACACTGAAGAGACCAGGCAGGGAGAAAAACCCTGATTTTTGCTCAGACCGGGCTCCTCCTGCCTCAGCTCCCAGGACAGGGAGCAGCAAACAGCCCATATTTAACGAGGCATTAGCTGGTGGCAGCACTGGCGTGTGGAGGGCAGGGAGGCACCTTTCCCACACCCAGACATCCTGGCAGGACCCAACTCCACACAGAGCCTTCCAGGATGCGGCCAGGGAGACAACACAGCTTGCCCAAGGTCAAACAGGAGCCTGGGGCACTGGAAAGGCATTTTCTTTGTCCCAGCACTGAGCCACAGGACCTCCCTCAGCTGCTGCTGCTGGAATTTGCACATCCCCAAGTTAAGGTGTGGGCAAATCCCTGCTGCAGATCTGGGGCCAAGGGGCTCTCTGGGGACTGGTGGGACCCTTCCCACCACTCTGTTACCACAGTGGCCATTGCACATCCCACCACTCTGGCCCAGGATGTGAAGATGAATCCACCCACCAGCACGTGCAGCTTTCTCCAAAACCCCCACCCACCACCCTGCTTCTCCTCACAGTCATTTACAGCCCCTCCCTGATGCAGCTACAGGGGAGCAGGGACACCACAGCAGGGTTTGTCCTCTGAATTAATGAGGTGCTTCTCTCTATTCCAAAAAGAGCTCATCCCCCATTGCCATCACCCTCAGCACTCCAAAGTTCACTTTTCCTTACTGGCACATTGCCTGTCAGCAAACACACCCCAGTTCAACCCAAGAGCCTGCTGGGATGAAGCATCAAAAAGCAGCTGTGCAGGGAGGAGGAAGGACCCCAATTCCTGATTGTCCAAGAGCAATTCCCTGGGGCACATCCACTCTGCAGCAAGGTCTAAGCAAGGGGAAGCTGAGCCCTCTCTGCCAGGGCTGGCCAGGCTTGTTAGGAAAGGCAGTGCAGGTGGAAACACAGCTGGGGGAGCAGGGAAGCAGCAGGATGCAGATGAATCCAGCCAGCTCATCCCACCAAACAGCTCCCTGACAGACCACAGAAGAGTTCCTGGGGGAACAGGGAGCAAACACATCACCTGAGGCACTTCAAACTGTGCAGAAGAAGGATACCTCAGAGCAGGGCTGGATTAGATGGCCAGATAGGCCTTTTCCCAGATGTAATCTTTTTAATTCCTTGTCATTCCCACAATAATGCTGTGTTTTTAATTAAGTAAACCACAATATCATTTCAAGGAGACACAGGAACAAAGGACTGGCTTGCTGTCAGCAGAGCTGACGTGTTTCCAGCACCCAGTTGGATGGTGATGCTGGAGACAAATCACTGAGAACCTGGCAGGGGGATTTTCTTTATTTCCCACATACTCCAGCCTGAAATCTCCTCCAAATCAGCCTTGGGAAGCTGAGAGCAACCCATTCAATGAGGGCCACCAGCATCACCTCACTCCAAGAGCCATTCCCAGGTAAAGAAGGCAACACACACAAGACAAAAAGGCCACTGGAAGGCTCTGACTCACAACATCCCTAAATCCATCCACCAATTGCCCCCATCTCAGCCAGTCACATCCCACTTGGCTTTCCCAAACAATCAGCCAACCTTCACACTCCTCATCCCAAACCCCTACCAGAGGGGCATCAAGGTCCCAAAAATCCCTGTTTTTCTTTAAAAAGGAAGGGGGGAACAGCTCAGAAACATTTCTTCATTTTCCAGGAATGATTAATTACCTGCCTTGGCAGGTGTAAAATACCTCACTGGTGCTGTAGGCTGGGCTGAGTTATTGGGTGAGAGCTCTCTGAAAGCTCCCCCTGCTCTGGGTTACCCAGAGAGGGCTGGGAGCCCAAATTAAAGCTGAAAGGTAAGAGGCACAACACCCCTCTTGTAGGGAAAAGGGTTGGGGGACTCACACTGTAACCAGGGGCCAGTTGCTTAGAATAAAAGCAGTTCTTAATAATGCACAATTAAAGCACATGGTGGCTGTGTCAGCAGAAACTCCTTGCTTGGAGCTGGGTGAGTTCCCACACACATCTCTCCAGCATGGAGCAGCTTCCCAGACCCAACCTGCATCCCAGGGGTGCTCCAGCACCAGCTGCTGTCCCACCAAGGCACATCCCACCTTCCTTGGCTCTCGCCCTCTGATGGGATATCCTCCCAGGGATGGGGCACCACCACTTCGCTTGGATCCCAGAAGGGCACACAGCAGGAAGCAGAGCATTCCCAAGCAGCTGAGGACCCCATCCCTCTCCCATGCCCGGGTCCCACCATGCCAGGTGGGCAGGGGGCTCCCCCCAGGCCGTGCTGCCCGTGCCTGGCACTGCCCTAAGCCTGTCATGTGCAGCAGCCGCTCGTGCCAGCGGCAGCTTCTGTGCCACCTCCCCTCCCCAAAGCAGATTAACCCCCCCAGAGCCACTGAGGCCATGCAGGTTGTGTCACTGTTAATTAAATCAGATTTACTCTCCCCTTCACCCTCTCCCAAAAGGAATTCTAATGACTGCACAGAGCAGGGCAGGGCTGTTCTCATCACACTGCCTGCTGAAAGAAGAGAAATCAGGAAATGCAGGGCTTAATTCTCCACTTCTAATAATCCCCCACAGGCACCAAACCCCCCTCCCCAGGCTGAGTCGAGAACTCTGGCACCATTCACCCACCAGCACTGGCAGTGGGGGCATTGCCAGGCTGGGGTTTCCCGCTGGATTTGATGCCAGCAGAGCCCTGAGCATCAGTGGGGTTTCTTTGGGGTGCAGGTGACAGTGAAGGAGGGTCAAAGCCAAAGGGGCTGCTCCTGGTTCCCACACACCATCGGCTCCCTCCTGCCTGGAGCTCCCAGTGCTTTTGGAGCCTTCGTGGCCAATTCACACCCAGCTCAAATTGCTCAAGACCAAAGGCAATTACAGGTTTGGGTTTGTTGTTTTCTGATGGTGGGATAGATGGAGCACGTTCCAGAAACCACCAGCGCTGCTTTTCCAAAGCAAACGTTGGTACAGGGCAGGAGAGCTGGAGCAGCAGATCCCTGAGGACACACACACTCCTGCCAAAGGAGCCACTTCCCAAGTGCAGCCCCAAACACCCCAGATGTGGAGGGACCCGACTGGTGCTTTTGTGGGAACAGAGGCCCTGAGCCAGGCTTTCTGCTGGCACCACCAAGGTGACCACAGAGACAGCGGATTTCTTTCTGTCTTGGGATGAAAAACACAAAGCCAGGAGCCCTCCAGGTCCTCAGGGAGCCAAGGTCCTGCTGCCAACTCATCTCCAGCAAAGCTCTGGGCTTGCTTTTGCTACAACCCCCCGACCATGGACAGAGCTGGGCCAGCCTCCCCTGCAGGAGGGAGACCAGAGGCATCAGCATGGCAGGAGCAATCCTGCCCCATCCCAAAACCTCACAGATGGGTCAGAAAAACCCATCTCTGCTGAGAACTAAGAGTCAAGTCTCCTTCCCTCTGCCCCTCACCAACACAACCCTGTTGGCAAAGCTCAAGGCAGACCCAACTCGGAGCCTCAAGGGCCACTTTGGTCCCACATCCCTTGGCACTGAGAGTGGGGTGGCATCACCACCTTCCTGCAGGTCATGGGACATTCCTCAGCCTGGATTACCCCAGTTCTGCTCTTCCAAATGACCAGCAAAGTTTTCCGGAGACGGAGGGTAGTTACCTGGTCAGGAAGGAGGAATGAAGGATGATCTGAATCACCAGGTTTGCCTGGGGCAGCAGTGGTGGGGAATGCCATTAATTAACATTTAAATACCCCCTGGGCTGTATATTTTGCCTACAGGAGTACATACATTTGGTTTTCTCATCCTCCTTTTAGCACCTGAACCCGCACCCACAATACAAACCCATCGCCACAATAACCACAGGAACAGGCTCCCCTCACCCCGGGGCTGGCAGGATGACATTCCTCCCTGCCTTTGCACACTGCAGCACACACCCACAGCCCCGCAGTGGGAAGCCAGCCTTCAAATTACAGCAATTAACGTTATGTATATTAATAAATGAGCTTGGTTTTCCTAACAGGATAACCTGCAAGGGCTTGTTGGCAGAACAGGGAGCTGATGGGTGAATGTTTAGCATTGCACGATGAGACTCTGGGATCTCCAGAGGTCCTGGGAGCACATCCTACCCCAGGGCAGGGAGAGGTGGAAGGACTGTGGGTGTCCTCCCCGTGCCAGGGTATCCAGAAAGCATCAGCTCCTGCAAAGCCTTGAACCAGGGAGATGAAGCTCCATTTCCAGCACCCAGAGATCTGCAGGGACTTTTGCAGCCCCATGTTTGCACCTCCCCGGCCCAACCAGGGGCCACCCCACACACTCCCAGCACAGCCTGGCTCCAGCAAGGATGACTCCAGGGGGAGGGATGGGAGAGAGGTAATAAGTGCAATAACTTAGATAACTAATCAGGTCACACATGCCTCTTCCTCCTCCTGGGGACAGGACCAGCTTCTCACCCCACTCCAGATGGTTCTTTCTTTCCAGCCTGGAAGGTTTTATCTACCTTGGGTTTAAGGCCAAGGGCAGATTCAGGTATAAAGGGAGCCATTTACTCCAAGCCCTGCCCTTCCTCACCCCTTTCCAAGTACTTCACAGCCTGTTTTCCTTTTCCAATCAAGAAAGAAAACACTCAGTGAGCAAGACTAGACACAGTGAGAGGAAACAGCGGTTTACTTCACCACCCAACACAAATTATTCCATGTATTATGCAAGCCACCCATTCCCACTGCTGGGTGCACGAAAACAAGGGGATAATTTCACCTTCCCTGGAGCACAAAGGAGCCCTCACACCATGGGCAGACTCTTTGCCCAGCAAACATTGTGCAAGCCTGAGAACTTCTACTCCATGAGGGGAATTAGGGCAGGAGTCTCATCCCAAAGGAGTTTCCTTGCAGTCAGTAAATTGCCATCACTCCTTCCGGCATCCCAGCTGGGATTGCCCTTTAATCCCTTGGGCCACCCCTGTGGCCATTCCCCTGTTCCACAGGCTCCCTCCTCAGCTGGGCTTCCAGCTCTCACTGCTCCCCAGAGCACACACATTTAGATCACATTTTATATGGAAAACACTAAAATGGGATCACACCTTTTAAAAAGATATTTCCACCTCGCTGCCTACAACCAGGCTCTGCCTCTCCCTCCCCCTCCCCAGCCAGGCTTTGCTATCAGGCCTCTAAGCCCGTTTAATTGAAAAAACGTGATTTAGGCTAATTGACAGCAGATGAGTTACATGGCTAAAAAGCAAGGGAACAGTTGATGCAGCTGATTTATGGCAGCAGGGATCCAACCAGCCCAGGTCTTTGCATCCCACTTGCAGCCCCACTGCCAAAACAGTTCAACTGGCAAAAAAAAAAAAAGTAATTAGTGTTTAATTTCTTAACGATTTTTTTTTACCTTCCTTTTAATTGCTCTACATAAAACTGTCCTAGAATTTTACAGCCTGGACCAGTCCTCTTCGCTGTTTTTAATTAGGGTGAGGCATGGCTGGCACATTAATTTAAAGAGGAGGGGGAGAACATCAGTCCGTGTTCTGGGAAGGTTTTGCCATTACAAGCACCCAGAAAATATCACCAGGCACCACACGAGCTTGGGGGAAGCACCACCAGTCCTCCCAGTGAGCACTAACTGGTGCAACTGGGGATAATTCATCCTGCTCATGCTGGGAAAGTTTAACCCCATGCACCAAAAAACCGGCTCTGTGAGGAGGGAGCAGAGATCTCTCCCAGCAGGAGAATTTCCTCTCCTTGCAGGAAACCAAACCACGAAGGCTTAGAGGGAAAACGGGCTTAGCTTTGAGCGGCTTTGGGGCTAATCGACATTCCTGGGGGATTGGGCTGGAGGCTCCCCAGCCCCGCAGCCCTTCCTTGGAGGGGCTTTCTCACGACACACAGCCCCAAAACACACCCACCCCAGGGGGGGGGCAGAGGAGGAAGAGTCAGGTCATTCCTTGCAGGACACCAGAACTCCACAGAGGAGTTCCCAGGCAGAAGGTGGAAAAGAGGAGGGAAGAACATGCAGACAAGCAGGAAGTGGAAATAACTGAAGAAATAGTTGAGAAATACCTGACAGAGGGAAATACACCCCTTTCCCATTGTATTTTCTAAGCTTGACCCTACTTAGAAAATCTTGGGATTCCTGGAAAGGATTTTTCCAGGAAAAGAGAAAGGATTAGCCTCTTAATGAACAGACAGCAGGCTTGGATTTACTCAGCTGTGTTGTCTGACAAATGAAAAACAATAATCAGCTATTTCATTCCTGCTTCAGCCCTCTTCACACACTAAATCCCTTGGCAACACCACACCGAGGCACGTAACCCCCACCCCCTTTAGCTCCAGCTTACACTGTCAAGTCCAACATGGAAAGAGCAGCAGAAGAACTTCAACCTCACCTGCCTCTTCAGCACCACAAAAACTGCTCAGGTTCCCAAGATCCAGTGGCTGCTTCTCCTGCAAAGCACCATCACAGCAATGGGGCTCCACCTCTGGGGGGGGAGCTTTTAACTGATAGCAGATTAGGGACACCTGGATGGGGTTTGGGAGCTCCCACGAGATTTGGGGGCAATAATTGTCCCCAGGTGCTCAGCATTAAACAAGAATTAAACAAGTGAGCAAAGCTGTGTGCAACCCAAAAGTGCAGCTGGCAGAGGGTCAGAACAAGATCTTTAAGGTCCCTTCCCACCCAAACCGTTCTGTGACTGGGAGGTGACAATACCCAAAACATCTTAACAATTAAAAAAAGGCAGTTTTAGAGGCAATGAATGATGGGAAGGTGACTGAGAACCAATGCCCTCCTCAAAAAGCCCTGGAGGCTTTAGCTGAGGGCACAACCTGTTGGGTTGGTTTAGTGGTGGCCTTGGCAGTGCTGGGTTGGACTCGATGATCCTAAAGGTCTTTCCCAATGTAAGTGATTCCAGGCTCCAGAGAAGCCCAACCACCCACACCCCAGGCGTGATGGTGTTTGCCAGAAGCTTCCAAGCGTCCCTGTCCGTGTGGCCGGCGGCATCCCGGCGGGATCCATCCTGCACACACCTGCAGCCACAGCCTGACACTGCTAAGCTGTCAAAACAAACAGGGGAACAAGGCCCAGCAGCTTCCCAATCCCCAGCCATTGGGACACAGGCAGGGCCTGGAAATTCCCCCCAAGCTGGTCGGCAGCTCCAGCAGATGCGCTTTACGAGCCCCGGAGGGAAAATAACATCCAGACAAGCATCTCTGCCTGCCTGTAAATACACACCAGATGATGCAGGGACACCTGAAATGGGGCAGGAATGGGATGGGAATGGAAAACTGGAAGTGGGGGGGATGGCTGGGTTTGTTCTGTGCTCCCCCAGGCAGTGCTGGGGCTTCCTCCTCCTCCCAAAGCCTCCCCATCCCAGCTGGACTCTGCTCTCCCTCTTTCCCAAGCAGGAGGATGAAAGCAAGCAAGGGGCCTTCTGCCCACTGAGCCTTCTGTGGAACAGGATCTTCACATTAACAAGCCCAGGGAAAATAAATCCGGTTTCCCCAGGCCATCACTCACAGCTGTTTGTCCCCCCCTCCATACCCTGGGGCACATCCCTGCCTCCAGCCATCCCTGCTCCTACCAACACCTGCACCTCCATCCATGCCTGGTATGGCCCTGGATGGCATTCCCTGGAGGTGGAGCTGGCTCTGACTCAGGGATTACTCTGCAGGGGAATGGCTTTAAGCTGAAGGAGGGAAGATTTAGATGGGATATTGGGAAGAAATTCCTCCCTGAAAGAGTGGGCAGGCCCTGGCACAGGGTGCCCAGAGAAGCTGTGGCTGCCCCATCCCTGGAAGTGTCCAAGGCCAGGCTGGACAGGGCTTGGAGCAGCCTGGTCCCCTGCCCATGGCAGGGGGTGGAACGAGATAAGCTGTAAAGTCCCTTCCAACTCAAACCAGTCAAGGATTCTATGACAGGAAGATCACATGTCATCCTTTACAGTAAAAACAAGCCCAGGGATCTTTCACCTGCTCCAGGTTGGCACTACAAACCCAAACACCAGCTGCAAAGTGTCCCAAGGGCACGTGGTGGGGCGGGACGTGCCAGAGAGGAGCTCACCTGAGTGGGGAGATGCCCGTGCCAGGGCTGGGGAGGCTGGAGCACAACAGCCCCTGGCAGGCTCAGTGCTGAGCAAAAAGGGGAGAGAAATGGTGCAAAAGAACCTCCCTGAGCAGCACTGGCCGAGCACAGAGCACCCCCTTATCAGCACCCAGAGGCGCCGGCGGCTGCACAGCACACAAAAGGCTAAAGGCAGCCCCTGGGCTGGACTAACTAGTCTTAATATTTGCATTTGGTAAAGCAAACTAATAAATCCCCCTGAGTTTGTCCGTGCCTCCAGTTTGTATTTACTAGGAGGACTGACAGGCAGGTTTTCCTGCTGGTTACACAGGTAAATAGCAATGCAAGCCCCACGCCCTTCCCGTTTAACGGCTCCGTGTTTGCTCTGAACGAGCTGGGACTGGGGGACTGTGACACTAAAGGCAAGAGGCCTTTGAAGTTATTAGTTATGAACTCCAGAAAGTCCACATTCAGGCTCTGAGATCCGCACTCCACCCCTGGATCTGTCCCTGCAGTGGGGTCTGCAGCCACAGGGCTGGAGGAGGGGCAGCACAAGTGCCAGTCAGGGGGTCCACACAGGATTCCAGGCTGAGGGGACTCCTGCACATCCCAGGAATTGCACTGGAAAAGGATGTCACAGTGTGGGCACGGGCTCAGTGCTTTGGTCTGATGGGGATGGGTCACAGGGTGGACTCGGTGACCATGGAGGTCTCTTCCAACCTCAGGGATTCAGTGAGACACTCCCAGGGAGCTCAGGGTGCCCAGTAACACCAGCCTTGCTGCTGTGCTGGTTTGCTTGCTAAGGGCCCGCTGTGCCAGAGGAGCGTGGGATGGTGACCACATCCACACCTCCTCCCAAACCTGCAGGATCCACGTCCTGCCAGAGAAAAGGAAGAGCAGACTCACCCTCAGCCTTGGACCTACCTCAAAAGGAGCAGTGATGAAGGGCATCAGTGCTCATGAGCCTACTGTGTTGTTTTGTTTTTTTTTTTAATTAAAGTGTGCCTTTTTTATTTTAATGGTCTAAATATTAAAAAAAAAAAAATACTTTAATTACATAAATATCTTTTTTATGTTGTGTTTCCACACAGCACCTTCTGGTGGTTTGCATCAAATGCACAGGGTGGGAGGGAACAGTCCAGGGATGTAAAACAACATCATTTAGGGGAAATAATTTGCATTTCAGTGGCTGTTGGAGCAGGAGGTGTGTTAGGGACAGCTCAGCAGGCCACACCATCGGGCAGGGCTGGTTAAGGGCTGCAGAAAGGGAAGAGGGAGAACTTTTCTGCAAAGCAAAGGCATTAAACTCTTGGTCTGGCTTTGTTAGGGCAGAAGTTTCCCAAAGTGCTGGTTTCCTGTGCAGTCCAAGAGAGCCCCGTGGCAGGGCCCTGATGGAAGTGTGGCTGAGACCAGGCAAACACACAACAACATCCAGCACTCACAGAGGCAACGGCTTTTATTAAGAAATTTAATTGTTTCCAAGGGTGACATTTCCGCCATCGTGACGATCCCCTTGCTGTGGTTTGGAATCCCCCACTCTGCTTCCCAATCCCACCTGGGCCAGGCTCCATGGGAGTGCTCAAAGACCCTTCTGAGGGCACCCAACACCCACAGCACAGGACGAGCCTCTGCCAGACAGTTTTCAACCCCAGGGCACTGCGACCACCAACTCAGCTTCCGTTCCATGGCTCTTCCAAAGGCCATCCAGTTCCCACCATGGGCATCAGCAGCATCCAGTGCAGGTCCAGCCATTCTCATGAAACACCCAAAGCACCAAAAGGCATCAAAAAGAAGAACAGAAAGGTAAAAAACAAAATCCACAGCTGGTTCCCTGGAACTGGGCAATTGCTCGGTCCTTCACAGAGAAAAGCATCGAGCCACTGTTTGACCCAAGAGCACTTTGTCATCCATCCATCGCCAGCACTTCCCGGCCAAAAGGATAATTTCCAAAGCCCAGCTCAGAGCAGCTAATTAAGTCCTTTGAGATCTGTGGGGGAGTTGGGAGCAAGGTCAGCACTGGGAGGGAATCCCCCTCGCTGGGCAGGGGATGTGGAGCCCAGTGAATGGAGCTGGTGGGGAGCTGTTCTCGGTGGTGGGCGCTGGGGGAAGGACCTCACACGGCCCCTGCTGCTCCATCGCTCAGGACACGTCCCTGCTGTCCCTGTGCCCGCGCTCCAGCTGAAGTGCCCGTCCCTGGGAGGCTGCTCCGGGCTGTTGTGGCCACGGCCAGTGCTGCAGCACCCTGGCTGTGCCCTCTCAGGTCCCTGCACCCTGAGCCTTCACCACGGACCCTGCGGAGGAAAAACACGGCGTTAACGGAAGCGCCAGGCTCGGAGGCAGCCGGTTGTGGTGGAGCAAATCATGGTCCTTCTCTGCCACCATGTTTGGAGCAACGTGTCAAAGGGGAGATGCTGCAGCAGCCCCAGTGCCTCTACTTAAAAGCACCTTTGGCACCTTCAAGCTCAGCCCACCCTCAGCAGCACTGAGGGTCCTGTGCTTTGGAGGCTGAAGGGAAACTTGGGGCTGGTTGTGGCTGCAGAGTCCCTGCCTAAGCAGGCTGGGAGGAGCTCTCTCATCAACATCTCAGTGACAGCTGAGCCACCAGTGCTGCTGTTCAGATGGGGAGAGGGAGGATGTGCTGACAACATGGGAAAACCAGCATTACTCAGCCACATCACTCCAGAGAGCCCAAAAGCAGCACCAGCCCCAAGGCTGGGCTCCTGTGGCATCAGAAGACATCAGATCAAGGTGCAGGACAGCACGAGTGTGGATAAGAAACAGAGCCAGGGGCTGATGGAAGAAAACCAAATGGCCATTTCTGTGCACAGACAAAACAACAGCATCTGGGAATGCAGAGGAAGGGAAAGCAGCTCATCCTGCCTGTGTGTATGTGGGCTGCCTTACACGGTCCAAGGCATGTGCAAGTCATGGATTAAATATCCCAGCACAGAGCTGGGACACAGGACCACCATGTTGGAGCCAAGGACTCCATGGGAGGAGTGTCTATCTCCCCAGAAAACCCTTCCCAACTCCCCATCCTGCTCCAGAATCAACCAGGAGCACACAGAAAGAAAGGGAGAGGTTTATGCTGATTTTTCATGCCCCACATCATCTGTTTGCTTTGGACTTCACAAGGAATATGCAAGATTGGCACCTCCTGGCCCAGATATCACACCCTCAGCAACCCAGTGTGAAGGCACAAACCAGCCCCTCGAGTTCTTTCCCCAGGGAAAAGCCTGACCACCAGCCTTGGCCTTTGGGGAAGCAGCAAGCACAGCGTCTCCCAGTTTGCAGAACTCTGTGCACAAGTGTCCCTGGCTCTTGTAAATGTGTTAAAAAATAAAACCCTTTAAGAGCTTCCAGATGTTCTGTTTATGTTGTGGTGTTACCCAGCTCCATCCTCCGGAGGCCAATACACAGCCTGATGAAATGGCAGCAGCCAGGGGGAAGGCAGGGGGGAGCAGAGGAGGTCCCAACCCTTTTCCTCCTCTTTCCCCCAACTTCTCCTCTGAACTCCCATGCTGGGAAACATGCTGAGAGCAGCTGCAAATCCTGCCTCGGAAGCATCACTGAGCTTTGCAAGGCACTAAGCCCAAATTCCCAGGCTCCAAGACCACTGCACAGCGGGATCTGGGATGGACAGGGAGCTAAAAGTGTTGTTTATAACGACACCCAGAGGCACCCAGTGCCCACCGAGAAGTTCCAGAGGGTCCGACCCCACCCGCACCCATCTCAGTGGGTCACGAAGGTCTACGAAAGGTTGAGGCATGAGGATGTGGAGGGCTGAGGCTCATCAGGCTGGGTGGAGGCTGAGGGACCGTGTGTGTGTGCACAGCCCGCCCGGCACTCTTTGCACAGGGCGTTGCAGGTCGGGCGCTGCTTTTGAAGTTCCCCGGGCAGAGCTGCGTGGTCGGGAGCAATCAGAGCTCCATAAAGGGGCGATACCGCAGCGCTGGGCGCAGGCTCTGATGTGTTATCTCTCCTCCCCGGCGGGCCAGGCAGCTCTGCGGCTCATTTCAAAGCCTCGCAGTGCCCGCAGATCAAAGGCGCTTCCTGATGCCTCCCACCCTTCGGCCAGCGCGGTCCCTCCTCGGGATGCGGCCCCAAGTGATGGGGCAGGACCCGCCGCGGCACGGATGGAGGCACCGGGGCAAAAAAGCGATGCATCCAGCCCGGTGGCTGCTGCAGGGACATCAGCACGTCCTTACTGCGTGGATTAGGTACACTGCAAGCCTTCAGTGGGGAAAGGAGCCCAGGCAGTGTCAGCGCCATGTGGGTGTCCCGGCTTCACTCCCCACCCCAGGACAGCACATCGTTTTAACCCAGAGACACCCGCACTGAAGGACCATCCTCCCCAGACCTGACTGACCTGAACAGACCTTCTCCTTTCCCACCACTGCACGCTCTCCAGCACTAAAACCTCCACAGACAGCAAGATCTCAGGTGCAATTTATTTTTTCCCTGGGCCTTTGCCTCCCACATTCCCCACGCTCCCCAGTGAGGCATCATCTGCTTCGCTGTGCCCTGGGAGCAGCAGCACGGCCAGGCCACCCACCACGAGCCCCGAGGCCACCGCTGTCTCCTGGACAGCAGCCCCCGGGTTGTTGTTCTCTCCGTGAGCCCACCACAACATCCCGGGAGAGCAGGGGGGAGGCAGCAGGCGCTGGAACGAGGCATGAGCTGCCTCCACTCTCGGCAGCATCCCGGGAAAGGGAGTGCATCCGTCCAGAGCACCCAGAGGAGGGGCTGAGTCTGCACCAGGAGGGATGATGGTCTGCACGTTTTGGGATGGGGATCTGCCTCCTGCCCCGGCCCCCAAACATGTCTTTTCCGGGAGCGGAGCAAAGCGCAGGAATAGAAACGAGACTTTTGGCTGCAGGGGATGGAGCATCAACATCTACAGACAGTGAGAGCACAGACTGTGTGGGCAGCAAAGGCAAACAGGAAAGGAAAGAGGCAGGGAAACGATCCTGGCAGCGCTCCCGTTCCGGCTCACACACCTCCCTGCTGCTCCCTCTCCCGGGTGTCCCTCCCTCAGACCCCTCGCCCTGCTCAGACATGCCCCGGTTCCACTTCTACTGTCAAAACGCTTCCCATGCAAAGGGCTGGATTTAGAAAAATGCAGCCAGAGAGCTACAGCCTGTTTGCAGGAACCGGTCCCAGCCTTAGCAACTCGTGGCACTGTCCCTGCACACACACCCAGGCATGGCTCAGCCTGGCCCCAAAGCAGCGAAAAGGGAAGGGAAACCCCGACAAGTCCCGGTCTGTGGGGGGTAACTCGGATCCGGACACACTGAGGGACCTGCAAAGGGATGGGACTTCCAACCTGCACATGCTGGTTGGCCTTATCCCTTCCAAACGTGGAGCAGGGCAGGATGGAAGTGAGGGGCAGCAGGAGGGACACCTGGGGCCGTGTTGTGCCTGTCACATCCAGACGGGGATTTAATCTCGGCTTTAAAGCGATTCACGTTTAGAGACACAGGTTTATTCACATGCCCCGACGTGCTTAATGACCAAAGTGCTCCTCAGTGAACCCAGAGATGGATTGTAAAATAAAGTCAATGAGGCAAGTGGATTAAAGAAAAGTAAAAAAGCAAAAGATCTGAGAGATGAAACGGCCCCGTTGAGTCACAGCCTGTGCCTGCCAACACACGGTGTCCTCCCGAGGCTCCTGCAAAGGGTCCCCTGCCACCACTGTCCCCCCAGTGGGAGCAGCTGCCCGGGCAGATCGGGGCAGGGTGTGACCCTCGTGCTGCCGAGGGGACCCATCCATCACTCTCTGCTTGTTTCCATCGCTCTCTGCTTGTTCACACGTGTCCCATCTCACATGGGGCTCCCCACAGCTCCTTCCTCCCCTCCTCCCTGCCCAGTCAGCTGCTCCACCACAGGCACAACCCCACAGCTCGTGTCCACAGCCTAACCAGGAGCTGACCTGAGGTGGGAATCTGGGGAGAACATCCCTGCTGTGCTGCCTGTTCCATCACCAGTGCTGTGAGATGTGCTGTGTCACACAACCATGGAATGGTTGGGGTTGGAAGGAACCTTAGACAGCATCTCATTCCACCCCCTGCCACGGGCAGGGGCACCTTCCACTAGACCAGGTTGCTCCATGTCCTGTCCAACCTGGCTTTGAACACTTCCAGGGATGGAGCATCCACAGTCTCTCTGGGTAAGGTCCTGAGCTTTGCTGCATGATCTATAGTGGTGTGCCAGGGTTGGAGCCTCACTTCATGAGGCTTTAAACTGACTGCAAAGGAACCCCCAGCCCTTTGACACCACTTCAACACCACTGAGCCTTCTCCTTAAACCAGCAGGCTCTGCTGCCAGAGCCAACCTAATGCCCAGAGTTTCAATCCAAAGCGATTATCTCCATTTACCAACCTAAGCATGAGACACAGCAGCCCTGCCAAAATCCCAGACAGCCTCCGGAGAAGTGTCATTAAAGCTCCTCAGCGAGAGGAAGCGAAGCAAGTGGTTTGTTCCCATGCCGCCCTTTCTGGTAACGTGTTAATAAATAACCGTGGCCCAGACAGGTGCTGTCAGCTCTGAGTCACTGACCTGCCCCGCTGCAACCGGCCCTGAGTCATGGACACACCATCCCTTCCACCAAACACCCTCCCTGGGCCCCACGGGGGGACAGGGGTGCTCAGTGCTGGCCAGTCAGGGGGGGCAGGCTGGGTGAGACCCTCTCAGTCCTGGCTCTTTAACCCAAAAATAGCACTGGGAATTCGAGAGCTCCCCGTAAGAATCACAACTGGAAAAAAATCCAAGGGTTGAGGTGCAGCAGGGAGAGTTTGCAGGAAGTCCCCCAGGCACCACAGCAGCATCCTGCCCTCCAGGGATGTGGAAGGGAATGGCTGTGATGGCCAGTGCACCCTGGCTGCATCCCAGGGGATGGGGGTCCAGGAGAGATGCCAGGAATGCAGGTGAGCACTGGCAGTGGCTCAGCCCCACTGAGATGCACTTGGAGCACGGCATCTGCTGCTCCCAAAGCATCACTCCCAGCACCAGTCCTCAAAAACCAGTCCTGACCAAGCCACCCAGACCTGAGCACAGGTGCTCACCCCAAGGAAGACTAAAAATAGAACTTTAAAGCCCCAAACAGAAACACCCCCAAGGACTTTCTTGCTCCCACGCTCCAACCTGTTCTGCATGTACCACCTCCCTCTCTGGCTCTTTCGAGCAATTTTCCCCCTCCTTCCCCGCAGGAAAGGGCCACACTCTTTCTTGAAAGCCCCGTGTCACTTGGAGACTGACAGGCAGGTGAAAGAATGAAGAAAGTCCCATTCTCCTTCATTTTTGCAGCACAGTGATAAGCACAGAGCGATGTCAGGCTGGGCCGGCACGGACTCCGGGCTGGTTTCGGGAAGGCTCTGGCACCCCAGGACAACTCTGCTCCTTCATTAAAAGCATCCCCACAGTGATAAATCTCTGACAGGCTGATGGATGGGCCCACAAAGCAAAATGATGTTCCCTGAGCATGAACTTCGTTTATATCCCAGCATTTTTGCTGGAACTCCAGCAGCCCCCACTGTGGGCAGATGAGCAGCTCCCCTCGGTTTCTGTCATCAGCAGGAGTCCTGATGATCCATTTGATCCCTGGGCTCTTGCCCCTCCTCACCAACAGGGAGAACTCTTCCTGCTTCCTGCTCCAGTAGATACAGAGGAGGGATGCTGTGCAACACCTCCTGCATCCAAGAAAAAGTCAGCAGGGCTGGATGTCCAGGATAAAAAGGATTACAGGAGGGTACTGTCCTCCTTCCTGCACCTCTCTCCACTCCCATCCTTGTGCAGCCATGCACTGGCTCACAGGATGGGAAAAGCACTGCAAAAACCTCATGTTTGGCTCCAGAGGGGTGATGGGTTTGGCCATCCATCCCACAGGGTCCCATCCCAGGGATGAGTTCTGCTTCCCACATCCAAAGTCCTCACATCTGGGTCAAGGTGTTTTCTGGAGTGATCCCAAACAAGGATGCAGAAGCCACACTGGAGTCCTGCCCTGCCACTCCTGCCCTCTGAGACCAGCCCCACCAGGGAGGGAAGGAGGAAAAACCATCTGGCTGCACATTTATTTTGCAGCTTTGAGCTGATTTCTATCCCAGGGGATTACCAATTTAAGCAGTGTTTTTTCCTGTTCTGACCCTAAGCTGATTAATTCCCTGTGCCCCCCTTCTCCCCTCCTTCTTCTTCATGAAAAATGAGGATATGAAATTCCAGTGAAGTGCCAAGGCAGAGCTGCCCAGTGTGAGCAGAGCCGAGACAGACGTTCCCCCAGCCCCACAGGATGGATCCTGCTTCCCTTAGGGAGCTTCAAACCACAGTTTTAAGATCTTTATCTTCTTATGCAAAAGGAACTGATATCCCTGAGGGAGGGGAGAAACCTCTGTGATCCCAGCTGGTCAGGGTGAGGCACCAGCATCACTCTCCCAGTGCAATGGAAACTGCTGGTACCAGAGGCACTGGTGGGGCTCATCCAGGAGCAGCCCAACTTGCCCTGGCACGATCCAGCCGTGCTTCCCAAGCAGAGGAGCCTCCTTTTCCAAGTGCCACCACTCACAGCAGCCCAGCAGGCCATGAGCCCCAAAACATGCCAGGGTTTGCTGCTCCTTAGGAGAGGAATTGGGGAAGCTCAGGAGTGGGGGATGCAAGAAATGCAACTCTTGGGGAGTCTCCAGGGCACCCCCATCCCTCAATCCCCAGTTAATTGCCCAAAATGCCAGAGCAAAGGCAGCAGAGAGCCAGGTGTGCCAGAACACCTCCCACCGCTCCGTGGGGCAGGAAAGCCCGGAACACACCCATCCCTATAAAAAGATAATTATACAATCCACGGCAGGAAATTAGCACAGCAAAACACTGTTTAATTCTCACAATGCACCTCAACGCTGGATCAAGAGGTACAATTACCTCTCACCTGCAGTGAGATGGGCCCTCAGGTCAGGATTAGGGCTCTGAGCTGAGGAAGGGTGGGAACCTTCAGGGACTGCCCTCACCCGAAATGGGGAGTTCAGAGGGGAGTGAATTTGGGCTGTTTGCCCCTTCTGGGTCCTTGAAACTGGAGAGCAACACCAAAAATCTTTTATGTGTATAAATCAAGGCAGAAGTTTGCACCATAGACTCACTGGTCTTTTATTTTCACATTGCAAGGCATAAAAAAATAGGGATTTAAAAAAATTACTACATTTAAATAACTTCCCTTTAAGCGGAACAAAAAACATGGATAAAGCAACCGAGTCTCACAATTGGTCCAGTCCAGTCCTTCATCAAACAGACCCTTCACACAACCCCAACCCATCCTCATCTGACAGGAATCGGGGCAGAGCCTTCATCCCACTTGGAGCCCTCCTCACTCCCTCCTGATCTCACTCCACAGACACGGATCCCACTCCTCCTGCCCCGCAGGGTGTCAAGTGAGACGGGAAAAGCACAAGAAAAAGGGCTTTGTTTTAATTCAAATTTGCTGCAAGTGGGGAAAAGCAAGTTTTCCAAGAATAATTTTAATCAGCTTAAAAAGAAAAAGGTTTCCTTGCAGGCCCACTCCCACAGANATGGGCCCAAAAATTCCATCCTGGGATGGGCAAGGCTGGAGGGGAGGGTTTGGTGGCTCCCGAAAGGCCAGCGGGAGGGGGAACACGCAGCACCAGCCGCGCCGTGACCTCGGCGGAGGGCACGGAGAAATGTACCTTCAGCCCAGCCATTCCTAGAATTAATCAGGAATTTTTGAAACTGTTGCTGGCTGAGAAATGCCAATGGGTTGAAACTTAAAACTCGGGGCAGGGATATAAAAAAAAAAAAA
>VXBX01008453.1:254623-268251 GCA_013400415.1 Scytalopus superciliaris | reverse complement strand
AAAAAGTAGGTCAGGAAAAAAAGCACCCAAGTGAAAAGCTCCTTGTTCCTCGGCGCGACGCCTCGTCCCACCGGCCCTGCGGTGCCATCCCGGGCTGAAAGGCTTGGGAAGGGCTCCCAGTGGGATGTGCACCTGGAAAATGGCTCGGACCTCGGGGGTTCTACGGGACAAGGCAGCGGTGCCTGTGGCCACAGGACACCAGTGGTGCCACCACAGCACAGCTCCTGCTGCCAGGGCACGCTCAGCCCGCCCCACCCTGCCCTCAGCCACAGGGTTTGTACCAGTCCGTGGGTTTTCCAGGTATTCTGCTGTTCAGTTTAAAGCAGGAGCTGCAGCAGAGC
Source organism: Scytalopus superciliaris (assembly GCA_013400415.1). Taxonomy (NCBI): domain Eukaryota; kingdom Metazoa; phylum Chordata; class Aves; order Passeriformes; family Rhinocryptidae; genus Scytalopus; species Scytalopus superciliaris. The sequence goes on along the minus strand of VXBX01008453.1, from coordinate 267,910 downwards.
CATAAATGCCTGTTCCCATCACTGGATAAAATCATCGCAGCTTCTCAACATGCCCCGGGGGCACAGGGAGGGGAAAGCCAAAAGGCAGCGATTTCCCGACACAATCATGGAATAATTAAGGTTGGAAAGGACCTTTATGATCACCAAGTGCAACCATTAACCCAGCAGTGCCAAGGCCACGGCTAAACCATGTCTTCAACAACAGTAAATACAAGCAGGGCACTGCTACCACTCCTGCAACAACATCCTGATGTTTGATCCCAAAATCTGCCAGGGAGTTTCATGGGTTGCATTAAAGAGCCCCAAAACACCCCAGAGACAAACAGGATTTGCTCAGGACAGGGATACACCAGAGTGTTTGCCACCCAAAACCTCTGGGATAAATCCCTTCGGCTCAATCTATCCACCCTCACAAGCATCCATCTTCCCCTCACTGATGTCAACGAGATCCACAAAGAGATGGATTTCTGGAGCAAATCCACCTTCCAGAAGAAAAGGGCACTCCCAGCCCTCTCCCCTCCCGAGCTGGGGAATAGCTGATCCCCTTTCAACACCTCCACATATCAGAGCTGTAATTTACAGAGCTAATTTAAGCAGCACCCTGAGCTCAGCCCTGCACAGGGCCCGCACCAGCAGGGGGGTTTTGTTTGCTTTAATTGAGGAAAAAGAAAAATAGAAAGTAGAAAACCTCTTTTCCAAACCCCCCTGGTTTCATTTTTCAGGTGCCTTGATTTATTGATTGGCCTATTCCCTTTTAATAGCCTCTCCCTGCCGGAGCCAGGGTGTTTCCTGCAGGAAGGCTGCAGCTCAAGGAGCTCCTGCCATGTCCATCCCAGGTTAGGGCCTCTCCTGCTCCCAGAAATGAGCCTTAGTCCCCAAAATCATCACTTTGATTTTAGAAGGAAGAAAGTTGGGTGCAGCTGCATCCTTCCCCCATCCCTCCATCCCCAGCAGGTCCCAGTCCAGCCCTGCCTGTCCACCTTCCCAACACTTTTCAGCTCTCTGCTCCCAGTTCCCAGCACTCAAGACAGCAAAAGTGCATCTACAGCAAACAAAGCTTCCAAGAGAGATATTTTCATGGGATAATGAAAGGATTGCAGGCACAAAATCTGATTTTTTCCAAGCTACACCCACTTCTGTGCTCCCTCTGTCTTCCTGGCTGTGGTTTCATGGTTGAAGCCACCAAGGTGGGGTTTGGGAAGGGCTGAGCAGCTTCATCCCAGCCCCATCCTTAGGGCAGGTGAGGGGAAAACCTGGCCAGTGGTGCAGGAAAGCAAAAGGAGGCCAGCACTGCCCAGCCTTCTCCCTCCACCCTCCTCCTCCCCCAGCTCCCTTTGTTGCCTTGGCCATGATCCAGGGCACGGTGCCCACAAGGAGAACTCCCAGTGGATGAGATCTACATCTCATTTAATTAAATTTTTCCTTTTAAATTGAATAAGAGTACTATGCCCAGCCAAGGGCTGGTGGAGCAGAGCTGACCAGCCCCACTGGGTTTTCCCTCCCAGGTTGGATGCAGAAGCTGGAGAGGTTGGTCCAACATCTGGGAGGGTGCTCAGAGGAGCTGGAGACCTTTGGATATGTGGCCAGGGAGGACAGGTGAAAATACATCCCTTTCTGATGGAGATCCATGTGCAACCCAGGAAATCCACGCCACGTCTTGGGTTGCTGAGAACAGTGAAAGGAGCTGTGTGGGGAACAGCCCCTGTGCTTTGCCAGCTTTATATGGTCCTTCTTCTGCACATTGTCCCCAATCCCAGACCTGGACCAGAGAGTCATTCAGGAGGCAGATCCCCACCCCACTACATGCTAAAACCAGCCAAATACTTCAAGCAACAAAAATAAGGGGGGGAAAAATTGGACACCTACCCCTACCTGTGCCCCTTCACCCACCCTGTGACCAGGGGGAGACCCACCAGCTCCAGCCTCCAGCCATTCAAGGCTCCTCAGAACCTCACCCTGAGATGGTGATCCTGAACCCACCCTCACACCCCACAGAGGAAGGGCTGCACCCCCCAGCTCCCACTGGCACAGCCCCACCAGTTCAGACTGGGTAACACTGCTCGAAGCCACGTTTTTCATCAGCACAAGGAGCAGGCTTGGCCTCTCCACAATCTTTAAATAATATATCTCTGAGTGTGACTGCGGCGCTGGCTGAGCCCCAGCTGACAGCAGGCAGGGCCCAGCCCCAGGATAAACACAGCCTACCTGGCTCAGGAGTGCCAGCAGCAGGAGGCACCGAGCACGTCCCTTCTCTAAAGAGCACTGCAGGAACACTCGGAGCACGCACCGGGCATGGCATGGAGTGTTTGGGAACAGGACACGGGAGATGCTCCCCCTCCCTCCTGCCTGCCCTGGGCACTTGGACTTAAGAGGCAGCCCCGAGCACGAGGCTCCCTGCAGCTCATGCTCTGAGCCACCCAGGGCTCTGGGACATGCAAGGGGAGAAGCCCCCACACCAGTTTCACCTGGAACAACCTGGTCTAGTGGAAGGTGTCCCTGTCCACAGCAGAGGAGTTGGAACAAGATGATCTTTAAGGTCCCTTCTGAGCCAAACCACCCTGTAACTGTGTGCTCTGGCTGTAGCATCACTGCTCCCACACTGCTCTCCATCATGCAGAAGGAGCACAGGGAGATTCCTGCCTGCAAAAACTTCACAAGCAGGTGCAGCAATTCAGGCTGTGCCAGCCCTTCCCAAGCTGTTCCAGAGCCTCGTGTTTCCCCACCCTTTCTCCCTCTACCTGCACCTGCCCTCCAACCCTTCATTCTCAAGCTGGCAGCTTGCAGAGGGTTAACAAGGTGTGTGCCCCCACAGGGCTGGGCTCCCCTCCCTCCTCGCCCCTCTTTTCCCGGCACGGACTTGGAGACCGGAGGCTCTCCAGATTTAATCTCCAAGACAAACATTCTGTAGCTGGAGCCTGCTCCATTTGTATTTAGAGCACAGATATTAAAGAGCACAGCCAGGCTCAGGCCTCTGCCCACCCCTCGTGGGGTCCCCCCTTGTCTCTGCCAAGGAGGTGTCACCAGCTTTGCCCTGAAGTTACGAGGGATGGTTGGTAGCCGGGAGTGAAGAAATACCCACCACAAGGCCCACCACATCTCCGGGTGGGTCTTTATGGAAGGGGAGAAGCTGGATCTTCCACAGGGTCCCCTCTGTCCAGCTAAGCCACAGGCATGGCCAGAGGGATGTGGGAAGGAGCAGAGGAGCAGCATCAAAACACCAAACGTGACCATGAGTGTGGCTCAAGTGTTGATCCAGTGAGGGTTCAGTGATATTCAGAATGAAGGTGGGTCATCTCTGGGAAATCACCATATTACTGCCTTTTCTCCTGAGATCCTGATGTGGTACCCACAAGCATCTGGAGGAGGAGGTTTGGGAGCTGCCAGAAGACACCTGGCACAAGGCAGTGGTTTGTACATCATTGTTATTGTGATGAAGGTGTAAATCTCACCTCAGAGCAGAACGTGTCAAGTCCAGCACCACCCAGAGATGCAGGTAACACCTCCTGCTCTTGTTCAGGAGGAAGGAAACAGTCTCCAGGCTATTTGGCAACGGGAGCCTTCCAGTAAATCCTTATCTCGCATCTTGTGTTTCAGTCGGAAGTTGAGAGATTTGGTTTGTTTTCCACAGGGATGGGAGAGGCAAATGTGCCAGCAGAGAGCTGGGCCCATCCCCAGAGCTGGGCAACACCAAAACCCACCTTCTGTCCTTGAAACCTACAGGCAAAAACCTCACGGGCAGGAAATCCATCTGGTTCACTCCCTGCACCCTTATGGACTTTTAACTGAGTTCATCACCGAGAAACATCTTTTCCTCTGACTTTGTAGGATATCCAGGAGAGAATAACTCTTCCACCCAAGCTTACAGTCTGGAAAACTGAGTTAAGATGAAAAGTTGGACATCAGCCTTGAATTGGGCCTGGGAGAGCCCTGGGAAGGGCCAATGGCTGTTGGATCCCAGCACACCTTGTGCCCCTGCCCGACACCCAGCTATAAAACTGCTCTCGGAAGATGGTGGCTGGGTTAATTGCACACACACACACACACACACACACACACACTGATGTTTTCATGAAAAAGGCTATTCTATAAAATTGTGGGAGCAATAAAAATATAAATAGTCCTCAAGGCACCACAAAATGATGCCATTTTAAGTGCATTTATTTTTTCCTTGAAATCTGTGGGGTGGCATTTAAAGATGAAGGGAGGAGGACGAATATGTGCTGCTCTGTCCAAAAGCCAAACACCCCACGGAGCTCTGGTGGTCTCCCAGAGCCAGCCAGAGGCTCCAGGTCCACAATTAATGACCTCTCCACACCTTTCATGTGCCACCCACTGGAATACATCAAGCATTTCACCCCAGCTGCAGCTGGCACAGAAGCTCCCAGCACCCCAGAAATGCCCATTCCAGCCCCCTCCACCCCAAATTTCTCAATATTTGCCTTTGAGCTATCTTTTGATATCAAAAGGCAGCCACAGCCCTGCTCCTGAGGTGCTCAGCAACTCGCTGGTGGTCCCTAAATAAGCAGCCAGATGATCTCACACCAAACATCCCCAGGTCCTCGTGGGCAGTGCTGGTGCTGACCACAAAACCTTCAAACGAGCCCGGAGAACAGGGAAGCTCAGTTCCCTCTGGCCACCAAACTCCTCCATCCTGGTCCACCCAGGGGGACATTCCTCAAAGCAAACTCAGTGTTCTTGGGGTTTGCCCAAACTCCGAGCCCGGCAGGACAGGCAGACGCTGGGAAGGCAAGCGAGGGGGAAAGAAGGAAAAGCCACAAGGCCTGTGGAACCATCCAAGTCACGAGTTCAGTGAGTTCCCTGTGGCTCACTCAAGGGGAAGAGGATTTTTCCTGGATGGTACAATCCCCTGCTCACATCTCCTCTGGAGCCCAAGAGGAGGACAAAGGGGACACTGTCCCTTCACTCCCACCTCTCCAGGAAAGGGGGACAGCCCAAACCCCTCTGACACGCCACCAGCAGTGCCCTGGGAATAGGAGAGTCCCTCATTTATAGACCAAAAAGCTCCTGTGGGTTTTCTCATCCTCTTTGGGATTGAGCTACCCATATTCACAGGCTCCAAGAGGGATGGATGTGGGGAAATGAAAGCAATTGCATCTCCTGCAGCCACAGCAATGATAAGCAAGTGCCACTGATGTGCTGAAACATTCTTGGATCAGACCAGCAAAGGGGGTACCACCAGCCAGGATGAGGGAAAGAGCCTGGAAACTGCTGTGCAGCCCAAAAATGGCAAAAGCCCTCAGGCTTTTACTGTGCCCCAGTTAATTACTGCTGGAAAAGTCATCAGCAGACCCTGCAAGTCGTTTGCCTCTGTTTATCCTGGCACGTGGGTCACCTCAGGCTGTGGTGGCCAAACTGCCCACACGAGTGGCACGAGGAGCGTGGAAAGCCATCAGCAATGTCCACCTCCATGTCAGGAGAGCACACTGAAGGGCCTATTCTTGCCTCCACCCCACAAGTGGAGAACACATCTCAGGATGGGGTTTCACTCTCCACACCTTTGGATCGGGCTGAGGCTCCCTGAGCTGTCACTGAGTGTGGGTGGCCTGTCAGGAAGAACTGAATCCCAGCCCAGCAGCTCTTGTGCTTTAAGAGGTGGTACAGCAAAACCCCTTTCTCTCACACCCATGGGTTTGTTTCCTTCCAAAACATTCACTCCAGCTTTTTACTTCTTTGCACCTTCTGCTGCTGTCACTGAATTCCAGGTTTTCACTTGCACAAGAATAAAACTCCAGCTCCTCTCACTGCTTTAGGAAGCAGCAGCAGCATGTCACACAAACAGGGACACTGAAGCACAGGGAAGTGGTCAACTCCAGAGTATTTCCCTCAGAATAGACCCAGAAAAGCTGCAGGGCCATCGCTCCACCCTCCTCAGCCCCAGCCATGCTCATTCCAGGGGAAGGGCTGCTGGAATGTCGGACCTGTTCTACTCAAACTGCCCCAGGCAGACCAGGGGAGCTCCCTAAAGCAAACAGCTCCCCTCCGGACAGCAGTGACAGCACTAACCTCTGGGGGAGAGCCTGCAGTGACTCTCTGCTCCCCCAGTGCCTGCTGCCTCCCCTCCCCTCTGCACTCTCTGTCCAACAGGTTCTGCTCTTTATTCCCCTCTCAGGGAGCACGATCTGCCCAGCCATCTCCAGCTGAGGGTGGCAGCAAACCCCCCTGCCAGCCCAGGCAGGAGCGGGGGAGTTATCCTGTGTCCCGCATGGGATCAAGCAACAACAGCATCCCCTCTTGCACACAGGAGGTGTTTACCAGCTGTGCTGGAGAGGGAGGATTTTTAAGGCCAAGATAACAACAGACCAAGCTGCTTTTTTCATTTGAAGTCTCGGGAAGCAACGATCCAGGAAGGAAGACAGAGGGGACAGCTCTGCGGTCTGGGAACATCTGCTTTGCAGCACCCAGGAGCCCGTTTTGGCCCACAGCCCCATGGCTGGAGCACGGGGGGTCCTAAAGATGCTGCAGCTGCTGGGAAGAGCCTGGCTGAGCTCCTGCCATCCCACACTGCTCCGGGATCCTCAGCAACCCTGCACAAGGAGCCCGAGATGCCACTGCAGATGGTCCTGGTTACCTGAGAGCCAGGCTGACTTTCCCTGCCTCTGTTTGCACACCAAAGTGATGGCAGTAACAGCACCTCGTCCTGTTTACTGGGCAGAGCCCTGGGCTGGGGTGAAGCAACAATGGGAGCCCCGTCCCTGCCTGGGAATCCCCGAGCATTGGGCTCAGGAGCCATCTGGCAGCAGGGCAGCACAGACCAGCCCAGGCAGCAGGACCCATCAGTGTGTTCAGGGTGTCTCATCAAGTCAAAGATGCCTCACCATCCCTGCTGGAGCCCCCTGCACCAGCTCCCATGCCCTGAGCTGGTGATTCCAGCAGGATTTGATACCCTTCAGGCACTGGAATACACTGGTACTGCTGGAAATGTAGAAAAACTCTAACCCATAGGGCAGAAACACACCCAAAGTCAGATCATCCTGAGATGTCACTGTCCCACATCCCTCAGCCTTAGGAACTTCAATCCTGCTCCATCCTGGCCCAGGGACAGAGTGGAGATGGATCTGCAAAACCAGGCACTTTCGCTCCTCACTTCAGGGAACTCACATGAATTTTAAAACTTCCTGCCAAGTATCAATTGTGCAGATGTTGAATTCCTGGCAGGGACCTCGAACGGGCTCCCTGAGGTACCAAGGAGCACTCTGTGGAGCACAGGCTCTGGCTGAGCCCCTCCCTGCAGCCCTGTACCCACAGCGGTCCGTGAAGGAACACCGTGAATGGGAGCAACACCCAAGGGGAAAAGCAGGACAAATCCTTCTGCCTGTGGGATTTCCATCACGGTACACTTTGCTAATTCATCTGCTGCTGGCCCCACACAAGCAGGGATGAGCCAGAGCATCACCTCCAGGGACCCAGCTGCCTGAAATCCATCCCACGCCTCTCCAGTGAGGATAATCCGAGCAGAACCCCTGGGAAAGGGGCACAGGGAGGCGTGGCCACAGCACAGCTCCCCACTGCAGGACAGCCCCGGCTCACAAGGATTTAGGACCCATAGGAATGATAAGAGGAGAAGGGCTCTGCAGCAACACAACTTGCTTGGCAGCCCGACTTAGTTTGCATGAGCACAGCTGGTTTTCCTGGAAAAACAGTATGAAAACCACGAGGAGAAGCTGCACAGGGATAAAAGAGCAAAGGTATCAGAGGGAGGGGAGGGGGATGCTGAGCTGCGGGACCCTCTGCTGTCCAGGGCTCATCCTGCACCTCCCAGACCCAGCACTCCCGAGCTCCTCGCAGCCCTGGGAAGGGCAGAACACGATCATCTCGCTATGTCAAGCTCTTGGCAAGCTCCCCCCGCGACGCATCCTGTTCGCCGCTTCGCATCCGGCTCGGGAATTCCAGGAACATCTGGCGCCTCCCTGGCCCGGCCGCACATCTGCGTGTCCGTACCTGCCGCGCCCCCGGCCCGCTGCCCTCCCCGCCGTGCCTCCCACACCCCACAGCCCACAGCCCACCCCCAATCCCGGCTGCAAAAGGCAGCGAACCCTTCCAGGCATCCCCCCAGGAGCCAAAGCATTTTGTCCTCGGGAAGTCCCCGTGGGTAAATAAGTAAATTGGGTATGTCAAAGCCATCGCTCCTCGTGAAATACGGTGAAGAGCTTGGAGAGGGAGGAGAGGAAAAGCGCTCGTGGCCACGTGTGCGGCATCTTCCCATCTCCTGAGCATAAGCTTGCTCTCTCTAGGAGATCTGGCAGAAACAGGAGCATCACTGGGATCACAAGAAACAGACAGAGATAATGCAGCTGGGAATGCAACCCTGGGAGCCACCCTGCCGGGTGCATGGGATGCTCACAGCTCAAGTCAGAGCAGGGATTGGGGAAAGGGAGCCTGAGAAACAGCATTAATCCTACCCTGAGTGCTTCACAGCACAGCAGGGAGAGCAGGAGGGCTCTGCAAGCCGCTGCCAGCGTGCCAGCAGAAACCTGAGGAACACTCTCCTCTGCTCACCGGGAAGTGACAGCTCCTGCCCTGCCATCCTGGTCCTCCTGCTAGGTGGGAAAAGCTGTAGGGAGCATGTCCTGAGCTGCAGCAACATGGGATGGACTGCCAGGATGGCACCTACAGCCTCCTTGGAAAAGCTGGATGATCAGGGCTGACACAAGGACAGCAACCAGCTCAGTGCACAGCACACTAAATACCTCCAAGCTCCTTCCCAAGCCTGTCTTTACAGCTTCACGCTTGGAATCATGGAATGGTTTGAGTTGGAAGAAACCTTAAAGCCCAACCAGTTCCACCCCTAGCCCAGGTTGCTCCAAGCCCTGTCCAGCCTGGCCTTGGACACTTCCAGGGATGGGGCAGCCACAGCTTCTTTGTTCCCACAACCTGACCATGCTCCTGTAGCCAAAGAGCATCGGGGCTGCCCACAGGCATCATCCTCATCATCACCCTCATCCCACCAACCCAGACCAGTGCCAGGGATGGGCATGGAAAGCTGGGTTTGGTTCCCAGGAGGGAAAGGAAGGTTTGCCATGTGGCAGGTCTGCTGTGATAAACGAGGCTCATTTGGCTGCTGCAGGTAAATTAAGAGGAGTGGGGAGATAAGAGGGAGAGGAAGGGACACACAGCCCTGTGCCCCTGCTCCCCCCGGGCACCGCTGCGCCTCCAGAGGGGCACTGCCCACTCCTGTGCTCCAGGAATGAGATGGAGAGAGGAAGACAAAAGGGACGCTTTGTGGAGAGGCTGAATTAATTCAGCTTCATGCAAAAGGAAATTTATTCCCTCTGCCAGAAAGAAAACAAAATGGAGCAAGCAGGGAAAGGAGCGGTTCGGCTTGGCTCGGCATTGCCAAGGCAAATCGCCCCCTCCTGCTGATGCAGCCAGCACTGACCCTGTGCACCACGCCAGGGGCACCCTGTGCCCCCCAGCCCACAGAGCAGCACCTCCAATTAGGATGCCAGGGCACAGGGAATGAAAGGGAAGAGAAATTCTGCTTAATTGAGAGACTGCAGCCAGGCCCTGCTCGCCCAAGATTATCCAGAGGAATGCAAGTCTCCTTTACAGCGGGTTCATTCGCTCGAAACAGAAATGAATAGAGCAGACTCCAGGCGGGAGGGGAAAAGAAAAATAAAGATTCATATGACCTGGATTTAGGGTTGGGACGAGATCTGGTGACTGCCCGAGGACCAGAGAGCAGTTTCACACTCCTGCCCCACTGCAGTCCCACTTGGTGTCTTCCTCCAAAAGCACCAATCCCAACCACAAAACCTGCTCCACAAAACCTGCTCCATCAGGAGCACCAGGTTCCTCATGGCCCCACCAGGGAATGTCATTAACACTCCCCCTGCTCCTGCAGCAGTAGCCAACCTGCAGGGACCTCCTGGCCACCCAGCAGTAAGCCATGTCCTTTCTCCCTGGTCCACAAGTTTGGACCTTTGCAGGGCCAGGCCCCCCAGCCAGTTCCAGCAGCAAAGGGACACACATCTGTGCCTGTCCTGCTGCAAGGGCAAGGCAGAAAGCACCTTCCAGACAGTTTTATCCATTCCAGTCAGAAAGCTGAGCACCCTCAGCCATCCCACATTTCCTTATGGTGCTCCAATAGTACAGGGGGAAGGACTGGCTTAGCCCTGCATCCATTTAATCTCCACTGCCTTATTCCCATGGAAGAAAATCCATGGACATGGCACAGAGCATCTTCTGAAGAGACCACTCTGACCACACGTGCCAACAGGCACCACCTGCACCCATGGGCTGGATCTCCAAAACCAGGGAGGCTCAAAGCTCCTCCTGAAGGAAACCAGTGAGCTGCAAAGATCACAGATCCTTCTGTGGATCTTGGATGAAGGGACTGTTACAGCGGCCCAGGCTTGGCAGCTACAGTGAGCACATTTCTGCTGGATGCTCCCATCCAGCTCCCATGGAGTTTTCCCACCTCTACCTTCCCTCCATACCATTAAAAACCATTTTGTTTTCTATCAGCAGATCAGCAGAGCTTCCCCATCTCACAAACCTCCTGCTCACCAGCAAGGCTCCAGCTCCAAAGACAGCTCCATTTTATCCACAACACTGAAGCACACCCCGTGCTAATGCCACCTGCGCCAGGATAAAGGCACTTTGTGCAACACACACATCTCTCAGCACCTTCCCATATGGAATTTGATCAAACTGGACTTATCTCAGCAGAGCTTTGAAATCCCCCCTGCTCGTGACACAAGCACAGATGCCACTGAAGGGAGGATGGGACAGCAGCAGCCCCAGCACTGCTGCAGGAGGTGAGGAATCAGCATCACAGACCCTTGGAATGCTTTGGGTGGGAAGGGACCTTAAAGCTCACCCAGTTCCACCCCCTGCCATGGGCAGGGACACCTTCCATAAAGCTCCTCCTGTTCCTCCTCCTCCTCCTGGACCTGCTTTGCAGGGACCTTGAGGTGCTCACAGTAAATGTGGTGGCTTAAAGATTCACCCAGATCCAAGGAAAAGAAATAAAAGGTTAAACAAGCAGAGAAAGCAATTGCGGGCCCATCCAAGAGCAACATCGTTTGGCAACTTTGTTTGGAAAAATTAATAATTCTGCACAATTTCAAGAGGAGGGAAGTGGATGGGGAGAGGGAGAGAAAAGGCAGCCTGCAAACCCAGAAATTCCCTTTAGCTTTCGATCCACAACCAAAAGCAAGGCTGGAAAATAAGGAGCAACACAACATGTTGTTGATGACTTTTCCATTAAATACTCATGTTTAAACCCCCTCTTTGTATTCCAGCCTTTGCTTGCAGCCTCAGCAGGCCCCACTTCTTTTTTCCCCTCCTCCCCTCCCTCTTTTTTAATAATAATAAAAAAAAAAAGTTATATGACTTTAATTAAATGCACTTATTAAAAGGGTGAAATATTTGGAGAGGCTGTTTTTACGCTGGAGGCACATTTTCCAGCATGCTGCAGAGTGTCTGCATCCGCCCGCCCCAGGCCAGTTTTAATGCACAAATAAATCCCCACCTGAAGTGCTGACAGGTTATTATGCAGTGTGGCAGCCAACTAAAGTAAACACAGGGGCACAGTTTTAACCTCTTGCAGTCGCAGAGCCCCTGCCCCGCCGAGGAGGGCTCAGGTGGAAATGACCAGCAGCAAAAGCATCGTCCTCTTGTTCCCCCCTGACCGCCCCCGGGCACGGAGCTGGGAGAACCCTCAGCTGGAGCATCCAGCACGTGCCAACCTCTGCCAGCCTTGTCAGCTGATGGGCCAACCCACAGCAATTAGTAAATAAGAGGAAATTAATATGAATAAAGTTAGAGGGTCACGAAGATGCTCCCAGGGCTGGACCCCTCTGCCCTGAAGCCAGGCTGGGAGAGCTGGGGGGGCTCACCTGGAAAAGAGAAGGCTCCAGGGAGACCTGAGAGCCCCTTGCAGTGCCTAAAGGGAGTTTATTAAAAAGAGGGAAAGCAGCTTGTTACACAGGCAGATAATGATACAAAAAGGGGGAATGGTTTTAAAATAAAAAAGGGGAGATTTAGATGAGATGTGAGGAGGAAATTCCTCCCTGGGAGGGTGGGCAGGCCCTGGCACAGGGTGCCCAGAGCAGCTGTGGCTGCCCCATCCCTGGGAGTGTCCAAGGCCGGGTTGGACAGGGCTTGGAACAACCTGGGCCAGTGGAAGGTGTCCCTGCCCATGGCAGGGGGTGGAACTGGATGGGTTTTAAGGTCCCTTCCAACACAAACCATTCCATGATTCTGTGATAACAGGAAAGGACTGCCTGTCCCAGCTGGAATGCAAGGCTGGAGAGGTGTCAGCTGATGGAAAACACCCTTTCCTGTGGGTGCCTCCCAACAGCAGCCCTGAGGGTTTGAGTGCCTGGGATGCCAGGCTGGTAGACATGACCCCCTGCATGGTGGGCACAACAGCCCCACAGTGACCACACTGGATTTGCATCCATGTTTCAAAAGCCAAGCCCGGGGTTTGCATATCCCTTTGTCAGTGGTGAAGCAAAGATGGAACAGATAAAGGACAGACTACAAACAAACACAGGGAGGAAGAAACCAGACCTACAAAGTCCCTGCTTTTTTGCAGGGCACGGAGGAAAACACAGCAGCTCCCCCAGCCCTGGATGGAACACATCCCTGCCAGCCCAGGAGACTCCACCAGAGCTCCCTTATTTGGGAACAGTAACTTTTCATTCCACACATCCCTATCCAGGTAGCAAAGGTGCTCAACTCCCAGACCTACCACCGCAATTAACAGCCATTAATGACTCTGCACTGGGGTCCTACCAAAGCCAAGCAGGGTGTCCTCACAGCTCAGCTGCCAAAGCCAGGGCCACCTTTCCCAGGCTGCAGAGGATGCAGGAAGCACTTCTTCCCTGGGATGACAGGATGCTGAAGCCATCTCCCTTTCCAAGGAGACCCTGGTACCAAGAGCAGCATCTCAATGTCTTCCACATTGAAGGAGGAATTCTCTCCTAAACTAAGTGATGCCCACAGAAGAGCTGGTGCTGAAGGAGGTTCTTCCCCCACCCCCAAGGCTGCTGGGCACCACAACCACCCACAGCCCGAGAGCCCCAGCTCATCCTCCTCACATGGGACAAGGGATCCCAGCCCCTTGCAGCCCGTGGGTCACTTGGCCAGCACATGGCAGAGACAGGCTCCAACAGAAACATCCCTCTTGTCTTAAAAAATTAAGGCCTCCGCTTTGCTTCCACATCTGACAAGACGCCGCATGCTTTGCTAATCCTTGGAGGAGATTAACTTTTTATTTAGAATTCCTTCCTCTAAATGTGGCAATTATGAAGGGTGGTG
>VXBX01008453.1:240515-254485 GCA_013400415.1 Scytalopus superciliaris | reverse complement strand
CCCCCCCCCCCCCCTTCTTTAAGCTCTTGGCAAGGGAACACTTTCTCCAAGTTGGCTGCAAAGAGTCAGGTACAAGTGGATCTCATCTCACTTCCCCTCTCTGATCCAACCCCCGGGAGCCTCTTGCACAAGGGGATGCCCCTTGTCTCATCCATCACCCCAGTTCGATGCAGCCATGTGAAAATCCAGAGGTACTGTCCATTTTTGGAAGAGGAAGGGAGAAGGTTTGGTACACTCTCCCTTCCCATGGGTGGTTTCCAGGGCTGGATGTCACAGCTCAAGGGCTGCTGGTGCTGAATTAGAAGCCCCCACAGACCCACAGGGTGAACCCAGCCTGAGCTCAACCACCAGTGCTGAGGACACCTCTGGGCACAGGCAGATTCAGGCTGAACTCAGCCAGCACATCCCTTTCACAACACAAAAATTCAACTTAAACCAAAACATAGACAGGATATAAATACAAAAACTTGAGGATGCAGGTTTTGCATGAAAACACCAGGCTGATCCCATGCAGGTCCCAGCCCTGACCTCCAGGGCAGCTGTTCCCACTCAACAGGCACAAAGTGGCTCCAGCAGCTGTGGAACAGCTTATGGGAAACTTGAGGAAGGATGACCCAAACAGAGTAAAGACAACCCTTACTGTACAATGAGGAAAAGGGGAAAAAAATGAAAAAAATAAATGTATCAAGTGCATGTAGCTGTCAGAAAACATTTCTGCAGCTTTGGCAAGACAGACACAACTAATTTAGCGTGGCCTGGCTGAGGAATATTAAGCTGTCAGTCTGGATGATACGAATTTAATCACTGGGAGCAGATCAAAGCTCGGCAGCACTATCGGTGGTGGGCTGGACACAGGAGCAGCAGAGCAGGGGTGTGCAGGGAGGCAGAGGAGCAGGAAAAGCCTGTATGGTGGGAACAGCCCCACTGTGCTCCCAGGCCCTGCCCACAGGGATTGTCTCCCCCCAGGATGAAGGATCACTGCTGTGCCACAGGGAGCTGGAGCTGAGCAGTCCCTGCTGGGACCAACTCCATCAGCTGGGCTTAGGGCTGGAGCCAAGGGAGGAAATGCCAGTGGAGAGGGAGGATGAGCCACGGGCACTCCCATGGGGAAGGCTCAGGGATGCAAAGGCCCCTGCACCCCAACTCTCCATCACAGGGGGAAATTCTTCCCTGGGAGGGTGGGCAGGCCCTGGCACAGGGTGCCCAGAGAAGCTGTGGCTGCCCCATCCCTGGGAGTGTCCAAGGCTGACAATGTCCATCCCACCTCTCCACAGGAGCAGCAGCTCAGGCTCTCACTCTGGATCCCACCGAGCTGTCACAGGGCCAGTGACTTCTCCTGTCATCACAATGCCAACAACGTCCCTTTGTGCCTTCACAGGCAGAGGAGTGGGAACAGCAGCTGGGGAGGCAAAGGGGAAACTCACAGTTCCATCAGAGCTGGAAGAACAGTCCCACTGCTGCAGGGATTTAATCTGCATGTCCATGGGATGCCTGAGCCTTGGACTGCTCCAGTAATTTTTACTGGGGTTTGTTCGGTGGAACCATCCGGGTGCTGCACATTGCCTATCCAGCTGGGAAGCTGCATCTCCTGTGGGATCTGACCATTATCTGGGCTCCAGCAAAGCCCAGACCTCACTCCTAGAGGGATAACCACTCAGATAGTCCCTGGTGCAGACACCTATTCCTGTGAGACAGGCAGAGGAGGAGATGCTGAGCAGGGGCAGCACAGCCAGGGAGCCACAGCCTCTGCTCTCCCAAGGCCCCAGGAAAAGGCATCCGTGATACAAGACAAAATGTCAGGAACATGGTGGGATTCTTAGGGTTGCCCTGTGCGTGGCAAGAGTCAGATGATCCCTGTGAGTCCCTTCCAGCTCAGGGTACCCTGTGATTCTGTGACATCTCCAGTCTCAGCCACAAGCAGAAAACAGCAGGAGCTCGATGGCTCAGCACATTTCTCAACACTTCCAGAAGCAACTCTTTGCAATGCTGTTTTTAATCTCTCTCTTTTTTTTTTTTTTTAATTTGCAGAAGTTCAGCCCAGCCTTCAGCAGCTCCAAAGGCCACCAGAGACCCCAGCGTGCTTCCCAATTAAGCGCTGCAGCCGCCCCCGCGCCCCTGCCCGATTACCGAGCGCCGTTACATAAACCTAATTAGCAGGGCTCCACTTTCAGCATGGCAAATGGCTCCACTAATCCGGGATTTGTTCTCCTAGAAACTAATTTAATCATCCAGTGCCAGCCAGGCTGCTCACGTGGCCGAGGGCGAGAGCAGCCCCCAAATCTCTCTGCCCCCAGTAATGAGCCATTAGAGGTAAGTCAAGCCCCGCCGCCCCGCACCGCAGCGGAGCTCTTGGGGACCCTAATCCTCTAAAACAGCCCCAGACAGGATCTACTACTTAAAAAAAAAATGTAATGAAAAAAATACCTTAAGAAAGATTTGGGGAGAAAGGTCATGGTTAGGCTGGATCAAACCTGCAGCCTTCAGTGGTGCCCATGTCACTGAGTAAGCACCCAGCACTCACAGCTGGGATGGTGAAGAGGGCACGGCCCCTCTGGTGGGATGTGGTGCCTCATCCCAAAATAGGCAGCACCTCTGCTGAATCCTTCAAAAGGCCTTCCAAACAACTTTTAGGCTTGTGGTGTATGAAAGGGAAGTTCATGTGCTGCCAGCTTCAGCAGAAGCAGCCCTTACTTAAACTAATCTTAATTAAGGATCTGCAGGATAACCCAACATCAGTAGCAGGATTGCCCAGGCATGGGAGGACAGCACCAGCACATGGCACTTGTATCACTCCTCAGGCTCAGTGCTCTTTGAAAATCAGGACTCTTTAAAAAAAGAAAATAATCCTGAGATTTGAACACAAAGAAAATTCTGATTCTATCCCCTTTTATTTGCTTTCTGGCTTTTGAAACGTCAGGGTTGTGTTACCAGCCCAGCCCAAGCGAGCAGAGCAGGGCCCAGCTACGTGATGGGTTTCACAGGGCACCCGCTCAGCCTTTCACTCTTGACACTCCTTTCTCTGGCCAAGTGGAAGTGTTTCTTGCCCGCACTGTGGAAAGGTGAAGCAAGGACATCTGCAGCCAAGCAGCATCCAGCCTTCCAGAGCTCTGGCAGCAGCATTTGCTCCACAGCAACTTTAATTTATAACACACTCACGGTAACTTGGAGAAAGGCAGAAATTGGACTCCTAATCCCTAAAATTAAAGAGAATCCAGAAATCACAATTTGGGAGTTTTCTTCCTTCTGAGCTTTCCACTAGACAACTTGTTTCTGGCTTAAGAAAGTTGGCATTCACAGACAGCCTTAAATAAGTATTAAATCCAACACTGACATATGGCTTCATCATCCCAGAGGATCCCAAAAGCCTTTTGCAGGGGAAACTCCACCTCCTGGGCAGGCTGTGTGGACTGAGCTCAGAGCTCCTGGGGTTTCAAACCTGACTTGCCTGTTCCCTTAAGCCTCTTTGTGCTTCAAGCACAGGGTAAAACAGAGCCAGGGGCACCTGAGCCAGCCCCCCCCTGGATGTGGGGAAGGCCCCACGGGCACAGCAACCCTGCACCTTCCCCCAGGTGAGCCTTATCAGCCGCGGCACCACAAACGGGCCATAAAGGGAGCCCACGGTTGGGAGGGGACAGCTGTGCTCCAGGTGTGCCCCAGGTGGGGCGGCTCCCTTTCATCTCAGACCCACCGTCAGCTTCAACCCTGGCAAAGACTGGAGTGCCACGGTGAAAAAACAGGACAGACTTTCAGCCCGATGGAGTTCTTGGGCATCTTTTTTCTTCCCAGCACCTGCTGGGCACAGGAAGGCAAGCTGTGCTCCCGTGGCACACACCCCACACCCCCTGCCCCGTCCTGGGCAGCTCAGAATGGCTCCACCAGGGCTGTGAGAGCCCCATCACTGCTTCACACACAAAGCAAGGATGGGGCTGTGGGGCCATTTCACATGAGTGGACAAACCACAGACCTTCCCTGCAGGGAAGAGATGGGACTGGGAGGGACAAGTCTCCCACCAGCCCTGGCAGCTTCCAGGGCACCAGCTCCAACCCTGGCACACAACTCAGAGAGAAGCTGTGGCTGCCCCATCCCTGGAAGTGCCCAAGGCAGGTTGGACAGGGCTTGGAGCAACCTGAGGGAGTGGAAAGTGTCCCTGCCCATGGCAGGGGGGGACACAGGATGATCTTTAAGGCCCCTTCCAACCCAAACCATTCCACAATTCTATGATGGATGTTTGGTCTCTGCTTCCTCCATCCCAAGCCAACTGTGCCCAGTGTGGGCAGGGGGACACCAGCACGTGGTCAGCTCTCCTGTCTCAGGCTTGGGTGAGCATCTACCAAGAGCCTCAAGCTTCAGCAAAAAAACCCACTAAAATTCAAACAGAACCTTGGAACAAGCGAGAAAAAAAATAACTGGGAAATAGAAAAATATAAAAAGCTGAACCTCCTTTTATGGCCAGACCTTTCCTTTGACCAAGACACAGCGAGGTTGGTATTTAACTAATCCTCCCAGGAGCACGTGCAAAGGGCAGAGGGTGCCCCAGCCTGGTCCCTTTCAAGCACCGGCCGCAGGTGCCAGCCCTGCCCGTGGGAAGGGCCCTGCCAGCACAGCCAGATGTCACACACAGCCCCTGGCCGGGGGACCGGCCCCGCTGGGCAGGAGCTGCCCACGTCCTTGGGCTGCAGAGAGCAAACAGCGGGTTATCTCCCCTTGGCAAACAACTGGGTCATTAAGTGACGGGCTCAGACAATATTTAATTACCCCGATCGTGGGAAGGGGGCAGCGAGGGGGAGGCACAAACTGCAGGGGAAATTCCACAGCCGGAGATGAAACGGAGCTGCAGAGGCACTGACAGGTGGACAGGCAGGTAATACCCCAGCCCTGTTTGCTCAGCCAGGAGAGCTCCCCACGGCTCCCAGCGAGGGCACACGCCGTGTCCCGAACGCCAGGAGCTCCAAACACAAGATGTTTCTCCTCTGCCATGCAGGGAGCTGTGTAGGGCCAGGACTCACCTCCTGGGAGGTGGGAGCTCCACCCTAGAGCAGGGTCTGCTTGTGCATCAACTTGATGGACCCAGAAACCTTCAGCGCTGCATCCCCATCTCAGTGGGGCCAACCAAAGTCCTCCCTCGCACCTGCTCTTTGAGGTGTTTATTGACACCCCAAAACCTCTCCCAGAATCACCTCCATTCCCAGGGAGGAGCAGAGCATGGGGAGGGCACAGGACCTGCACAAGGGCTGCAGGGCCTCCCTGTCCAGGACTCGCCAAGGTCCCACAGGGAGTTTGGAAACCCTGGCACAGCAGGTCCAGGGGCACCATCCCAGCCACATTCCCAGCAGGAGCTAGCAGTGATTAATCAAGGTTACAAGGCTGCATCAGACAGACAGGAATGTGCCACGAAGGGCAAGGAGCACATCAGCAAAAGGTGTTAAAGAGCCCAGCAGGTTGTTTATAACCTGCCATGAACAACCGATTAACCATTAATCCTCTGTTAGCGCTGCTTTATGAGCCAGGGCTCCCCCCAGCAGGGACCCAGAGGCACCTGGGCAAGAAACCCTCCAGCACAGGCTCACTGGTGCTGCCCTACCCACTGTCCAGCAAGGCTCAACCCCCCATTTTAAGGTCAAACTTTAGGTAATCAGTCAAAAAAAAAAAAAAAAGGCAAGTGTCCCTGATCAGGTATTTGTCATGGAGCTCCCACTCAGGGCTGGGGATGGACCATGTCCAAGGGAGGAACAGACAGCAGGGCCCTGTTCTAAGGGGGTTTCCTGGTGAAATCCCTTTTCAGGTGCCATTCTTCTGCACATGAGGACGGGGTTGGGTGAGCTGCTGGGCAGGACTGGAGGTGGGGAACACAGCAAGGGAGTGGGGGAAGTCACCCTCCAGCTACCAGACACCACATCCTGTTGTCCTGCGAACGCTCACGCCTCCCCAGACCAGCCAAAGTCTCTTGGAACAAGTTTTGGGAGTCAGAGAAAGCAGGTTTTATGAGCATCTGGCCAAGTCATGGCCAAGAAGGGGAGATCAGCACAGAGCTCACTCTACCAAGTGCTGGAAGAGATGCCAAAAAACATCAGCACAAACTGCTCAGGCAGAGCTTTACCCAAGTGCCCGACCAGGAGATGTCCCAGCAGCACTGGTGCCTCACCCTCATGCCTTCAGGCTCCTCTGCCTCTGCCCCTTTGGGTTTTTAACTGTATAAATTGGAATTATTTCCCAGATATCCAGCAACAGCTGGATTCCAGAAGATTACAAAAGAAAATGCCAAACTCTCCCACCTCACACATGACAAGTTGGACCATTCCCATCCTCCAGCACTGACTGGGCCTGAAGGGAAGCCACGGCCACACAGCCCTGCCTGTGCCCAGCCCCACAGCCAGCCGTTCCCATAGCCCAGCTGGATAAACAGCCTGTGCTAAAAACTGACTTCAGGTTCACTTTATCATGAAGTTGCACACACAGCTCTGATGTCTCGATTCAGCAGTTTGGGAGAGTTTCAACATAAAGCAGCTGTGAAAGACACCACACAGCCATCCTGCAAGGAAAAAGGTGCATTTTCACGTGGAAAAATGCAGGGGCTTCAAAAGTAGCACCCACAGAATGCAAACCTTCAGTGAGAACAGCTGAGCAAGAAACAACTGCCCAGCAAAGACAAGGCAGGTGCCCCCCAAAGCTCTGCAAACACAGAGCTCCAGAGCTGCTCCTTCCCCTCCAGGATGTGTCACCACTGAGAGGAACCTGCTTCCCACCTGCTCATAGATTTGCCTGAACTTTGCTTTCAAAGATTTGCTTATCACCCCCATCCCATGGCTTCTCCAAGCCTCTCCCACCCCATCCCAGCTCAGTCACAGGGCAAATGTCAGGAAACAAGAGCAAAAATGAGAATGTCACCAGGCAAAACTCAAGGAGGACAAAGCTGTGCTCCAAAAGTGTTTTAAGGGCTTCACAATCATTGTGGTGCCTCAGTGATTTGCTGCTGCAGAGCTGGGATGTACTGACTGGACTGTCACAGACCCTGAGATCATTATCCTGCTCCAGCCAGGAATTTCACACATGGGCTCTTGAGTAACTTAAGTGACTTGCAAGTCCCAGTCTTCTTAACCAGGAGGCTTTAGAAAATCCCAGCCCTAATCCTCCTGTGCTGTGTGAGCCGCCCTTCCCGTCTGTAAAAAGGGGATAATATCTTCCTGCCCCACAGGAATATCCCTCACACCAGCTCCAGGCTGCTCAGAACTGCCCCCCAAACACGGCTCCTTTCCTGGGATCCCCTTCCCCAGCAGCTACAGTATTCATGGGAAGTGGGAAAGCTGCATCCAGAGGGACCTGTGTGCTCTCCTCAAAACCAGGAAGAACAACCCAAGGTCATGGCTCTGCCCCTCTGCCCCAAACACAGCATGGGGCAGATGACAAGGAGCAGAGGCACCAGCTCAGCCATGCCAGGCCAGATGGCACAGTCTGCACCATTCCCTACACCAGTTGGGATAAGTTACTTCATCCTCCAGAGCCTCAGTTTCCCCTCCTGGACCATGAATCAGAAGGAGACACCACTCTGCCTGCCTGCCCAGAGGGGGTAGCAGCCCCAGCGAGCCAGTGGTTCATAAAATCCTTGGAAACCAGGCAGGGAAAGCGTGAGAAAAGCCGGAGCCACCGCGGTTGTTTATGTGATGAAGAAAGTCGGGCTGAGTCACCGAGGGGAAGCCGCGTGTTCCCAGGGGCAGGAGCACACACAGACACCCAACAAACGGGTTCCCAACGAGGGAGTTCGGAGCTCGTCCCAAACAATGGCACGTGGCTAACGGGGACCCTGCACCCCGACATCCCACCAGCAGGGGAGTTGGGATGCTCAGGGTAACAAACACCCCCCACAAAGTTTCCCAGAGGAGCATTTCCAACCCCACGCTCCAAATGAGCTATTTTATCACACGGGTGCCTCCTGCAAGAAGAGGAGGGAAAAGCTTGGCTCATCCCTGCAGAGAGTGTTGCCCGTGGGGAACACACAGTTCTCTTGCCCTTTAAATCACTCTTCTCCCTCCCTCCTGCCCACACCCACTCATTCAGCGATATTTATTATCGCTACCGATTTCCTAATCTCCGGCACATGATGCAAGAACAAAACTCAGCACAATGTTGCACATGAAAACCCAGCCACAAAGCAGAGATGTGGGAAAGTGCTTCCCTGCACAACGAAGGGACTGGGGAAAGCGGCAGCAGAGCAGCAGCTCATCCCCCCGGGCAGGAGCCCTGGCAGCAGGCACGGCCCGGGCTGCTCGGGAAGGATCCTGGAGGTGAAAGGCAAGCAAGTTGCTCTTCCCTGTTTCCCCAGGGACTCAGATGAGCCACTGTCCCACGACAGAGCCAGCCAGACCCCACAGAACTCCCAGGATTCCAGCCTTTCATAAATTTACTGGAGACAAAGTTGAGAGGATGCTGGGGCAGATGGAGGAGATCCCACTGTGGGCAGCAGAACTCCACCCCAGCCCCAGCCCCGGCACCCTTAATTCTTTACAAGTCCGATCCAAATGCCAAGCTGCCCTTTGCTCCTGGGAAAGGGAATTCCCCTGCAGCCAGGCCAGCCAAGGCTCCTTCCCAAGGGCAGAAAAAAGCCTGGAAGCAAAGGAACTGCAGAAGGGAAGGTCACTAAAAGCCTTTAGAGCTGCAAGTGCAGCAAAGCTTCAAATGGAAAAGCAAGTGCCGGAGATTCACAGAATCCCAGAATGGTTTGGGTTGGAAAGGACCTTAAAGATCATCCAGTTCCAACCCCCTGCCATGGATTTGGTGGCCAAAAGCCACCAGCAGCCCTGGAAGAATGAGGGAAAACAAAGCAGGAGAAACAGGGAGGGGGGGNGGGGGGGGGGGGGGGGGGGGGTACAGGGAACAGACAGGAGGGCAAAGGATGGAAAAAAAGAGGGAAGGATTTGCTTGAAGCAAGATCTACAGCCTGTTCCTGAAACTTCCCACTTGTGTGCCAGGCACTCCCGAATACTAATCAGAAGTGAAAAAATATCAAACAATTAGGAAGGAAAGTCTCTTGGCAGGGTTTCTCCTGGAGACGTCGGGCTGGTTTTGTTTATGAGCTGGAGGAAGTGGTAACCGCTCCTGTTTGTTCTTCTGAAGAAAAGAGAAAGCTCCAGTGTTTTAATTTCTCCGCTGAAAACCCTGGAGATTTGGCCTGAAATGGATCAGAATGGCTGATCTAGATTCACCCTCAGCCTTTTGTTACAAGAAAATATTTTAGTCATTTTCTCCCTCCCCTTCTGCGTGGGGAAAGAAAGGGGCAGTGGATACAAAGCAGGCATTTTTGTTCCCAGAAAATATCAATGAAAAGAGCATTCCAGAGGCCAAGGGCACAGCACAGCTCCTGGGGCACGGGAGATGTCCTGGCTGGGCAGATGCACCCTGAGGAAAGGCAAAGATACAAACTCAAAAACTCCTTTTCTCTATAAAAACAGGTGAGGCAACACATGGAAAGCCTAAATGAAGATTTTTAGTAAGATTTTTGCCTCTCAGTGACACACACGAGGCTGGGAGGGGGCGAGATCCCAGCCAAACACACACAAACTTCATTTTACTTGAAGGTTCAACTTGCAACTCATCGAATGCAAAGTCCCTGTAAAAACATTTCATTTGGGTTTGACACGGGAGGGCTGAAGCAGCACCTTAGCAAATTAAACCAGGTTTGCTGTGGTTTGTAAAAGCAAGCAGAAGGAGCTTGGAAGGGGCACAGCATGGCAGGGACAGGTCCTGGCATGAGGAAAGGCAGGTCCCAGGGCAGACCCACACCCTGGCACCCCAGAGCAGGGTGAGAACAGAGCTGGGGGGGCTGCCCCCAAGGCACCAGCTCTCAGAGGCCCTTCAAGCACCTCTGCTGGGCAGGCAGCTCGTCCCCCCAAGGCAGCAGGCAGGGGATGGACAAACCATGGCACTCCCAGCTAAAAACTTCCCAAAAGCTCCAGGCTTTGAGGTGCAGAGCCCAAATGCATTCACCATGGAAACTCAGCCCTGGGGCTGGTAGTGCTGGTGGAATCTGCAGTTGGCTCCGACCATGGAGGAGGGAGCCTGGACACTGAGACCTTTCAACGTGAACGGTGCCGACCAAGCAGTCTGGGACTGCTCTGGAAGTGCTTTCAAAGCAGACAAACACGCTGGTTTCTCCAGCAATAATTCACCCGCTTCCAGACAGCCATGTGGAAGCAGAGCCAGACAACACTCCCAACTCCTCTTGTCCTGGGGGAGTTGGAGAAGGGAGGGCAAGCAAAGGGAGAGGCAGAGCAGGAGCCTTCCAAGCTTTTCTTTGGGAGAGGACAGCACATTGACACCGGGATGGCTCGACCTCCCAGCTCCAGAAATGCTGTGTAGGTGTCCTGCTTGGGGCGTGCTGGAGACAGCAGGGACAGCAGATGCCTCTGGATCACATTCCAAGGCAATCCTCACTCGAACACCAGCCTGCTGCCCTGCTGCTCTCCCAGTGCCCTCCTGCCCACACCCCCCAATTCTCAAGCACCCACATTTCCAGGTCACACTCATGGATCAGAAGCTTTTCAGATCCAGTACAACCGTGTTCCTCAAAGCAGATCCATAGATACCTTTTTTATCATTCCAGATCCACTCTCTCTCCAGCCTCATCCCTTATTGCCTCGACACCCTGGACCCTAGAATCATGGAATATCCAGAGCTGGAAGGGACCCACAAGGATCATCGAGTCCAGCTCCTGAACAGCTACCTGCCTTTGGGTCTGTACCTCCCGGAGCATCCCGGGAGGTTGGGAATTGCCCTTTATGGGACAGCAGCGCCCACTCCCAGAGGGTTCCGATCCCTCTCCCCAGCCCGGCCGGTGAAAGCCACTGGGGAGGGGGAGCGAGGGATGGGGGGCATGGAGCGGGACACGGAGAGAGGGATACGGAGCGGGAATGCCGCGGGGCTCCGCTGCCATCCAGCGGCCGCGGGACCGGCCGGCGCTCGGGGCAGCGCCCGCCCCGTCGGTTCGCCGAGAAGCCGCTGAAATCCCCCCCGCGACTTTTTTTACACGGCGAACACGAATTTCATTGTTTCCCCCCCGTATTCCACCTTGTCCGCCCGGTGCTGGACCGGCCCTGCCCTGTTTAAGTGCTGTTCCCAGGGGCACTGGTTACTCCGCGGGTTTCTCCATCCCTCTCTCCCCAGCTTTTTCAGCTCAGACAGCAGAGGGCTGGAGCCAGGCTGGAAGAGCTGGGGGTGTTCCCCTGGAGAAGGGAAAGCTGTGGGGAGACTTTACAGCCCCTCCCAGTGCCTAAAGGGTTTCCAAGAGAGCTGGAGAGGGACTTGGGATATCGGGAAGAAATCCTTCCCTGTGAGGGTGGGCAGGCCCTGGCACAGGTCGGGCAGAGGAGCTGTGGCTGCCCCATCCCTGGGAGTGTCCGACACCAGGCTGGACGGGGCTTGGAGCAACCTGGGCCGGTGGAAGGTGTCCCTGCCCATGGCAGGGGGTGGGATTGGGATGAGCTTTAAATCCCTCCCATGCCAACCCCATCCCAAGGGATCCCGCAGCATCCCGGGCTGCCCCCGCGCGCCCCCTGCGGGCCCCGCGCGGTACTGCGGGCCGTGCCCGCGGCTGCCGCCAGGTGTCACCCCGCGCCCAGGAGCGACCCCCGTGTGCCCAGCCCGGGCCCGGCACCCCCGGCACAGCAGGGACAGACAGTCCCTAAAGCATTCCGGCCCTTTGCCCGTGGTTTTCCCCGAGCCCAAACCTCAGCTGCCCTCACCAGCACGGGGCTTCCCTGGAATGTCCCTCGGGACGCTCCTACTGGGGCACATTCAGCCCTGGGGTGTCCGGGGGCACTGACCTGCACGGGGCAATTAAAGGAGAGGAAGAGCCTGTGGTAAGAAATACTTCACAGGCTTTATAAGGGATTGCTAAAGATCATGATAAAAAGCTTTTGGTGCCTGCAGCTAGAGGGGAGGATCTCTGCAGCTGGATGGCAGTTCATCCTTCCTGCAGGATTTCAGGGCCAGATGGGAGGGGGTTTGGAGCAACCTGGGCCAGTGGAAGATGTCCCTGCCCATGGCAGGGGCTGGAACAAGGTGAGCCTCAAGGTCCCCTCCAACCCAAACCATTCCATGACTGTATGAGCCAGGCAGAAGTGCAGCACCAGAACAGGACTCAGCCACCAGAGCCTGCCTGACCCACCAGATACCTCAGCAGCAGCACGTGCAGCAGGGAATCAGCTCCCAACAAGCACAGGGAACCTCTCAGCAACAGAGGGAAGATGCAGAGAACAAACCCCAGCTCCAGGTACCAACCTGGCCCTGTATCAGAGGCTGCTGCAGAGCAGCCAAGCAGCTCTGGGTTGCTTTACATCAGCTCAGGGTATAAAATCTCTGCCTTCCCTCAGCACAAGGAACCAGCAAAGTCACGGGCACCATCTCATCCCTCCTGCCTGCACTTCAGAGGCAGGCACAGCACAGGAAGCCAGAGTCTCATGTTGTAAAGGGATAAAGTCAAGTACTTGCTATATACATCTGATCATCAAGGGAAAAACCACAGTCCTAAGGGTTTGGGAAGAGACTGAGCTGTAACAGCACCAGTCAGACACTGTCAGGGGGAGGAAATTACAACATCCCAGCCCTGTTCAAACAGCTGGGAGCTTGCAGTGGAAAAGAATCTTCAGCCCCCTCAGCTCTTCAGTCTGGATTTGCCATCTCCGTCCATCCCAAGAGCACCCAGCTGGCAGAGCCATCTCTGGGAAGAGCAAACACAAAACACAAAACCTCCTGGTTTTGTGTTCAATAAAAAGGAAGAGCAGTTCCCCTGTAACCATCCTGGCACAGTCCCCTGCAGGACATGCCCACAGCCCCACTGCTCCCAGACAGACACCAGGACAGAGCTCACATCCCTGCCAGGCTGCATCAGCCTTCTTGGATTGACTAACCATCAGCAAAACAAGAACAGATGAGCCCTAACCAAAAGCAGATATATATTTTTAAAAGCCAAGTCTTTCCCAGCAGCAGTTTTCTCTTTATTCACATTCCTCAGTCTCATTCTCCCAAAGGAAAGATCACTCTGAAAGAAACAGAGCTGGGCAAGGTGAAACACAGAACCTCCCCAGGTGGAAGGGTCAGTCCTGCTCCATGTGCCCAAACCCAGCTGGACCCTCCCCAGTACAGAGCAAAGGGCCATTAGAGCCTTCACTGGGAACAGGGACTGGAGGGGAATGTCCTCCCCACAGAAGCCAAGTGTCACTGCTGGCCAGTCCCAGAGGGAAGCCAAGGCAGGATTACTGCATTTACCTTTGGCCAAGAGGCACCACAAAGGGCTGGGGAGGGCAAACCCCATGTGTTCTGGCACAGGGATCACCAGCTCATTCCCCACCCAAGCACAAACAGCCCTGTTTGACCCTCCCAGCTGCTCCCAAGAGCCCCTCGGGCACCTCTCCCAACATCACACCAGGATGTCAACACCAGTACAAGTCCCCTCAAAATCCAAGGCCCTGGCATCATTTTCTAGCAGGAAAGTGGATTTCCCATCCCAAGGAGGCTCACACCACCCTCCCCTCCAAAGGGAACCTTTCAGCTCATGCCCTGCATCCATCAAGAGCCCCGTGGGTACCCTCAGGACAAGCCACACGTTCCCAGTGAGCCTGACCAGGCTCCCAAGGAGCCACCACAGGCTTAGAAGTCTGGAAAACCACCAGGGCTCCCCACACCAGGGAATGAAAGGAAAACCTGCTGGGGACCTGCAGCCCTTAACCCCTTGGTTCATTACTCAGCAATAAAACTCCAGGAAGTAAACTGTTATTGGGGGTTTTCAGGCTCAAACGGTACTGAGATGTTCTTGCTCTGATCGCAGCAGGCAGGGGAAGGCAGTTCAGCTGTCAGGAACAAGCCTGTCTGCTCCCCCATTCCCTTAGAGCAGCTCCCTGCAATTGGCACTGTTTTCTCAAGGGAGGGAAAATACAATTTTCACAGAAGTCCCACAGAAAGGTGCTTTAAAAAAAAAAAAA